>JAEHOF010000159.1:30318-42989 GCA_018257905.1 Gillenia trifoliata | reverse complement strand
CTTTGATTTTACATAAACTCTTGAAGCCTTTCTTTCTGGTTCCAACATCTGGTATCAGAGCCCCATCACGGGGCCTGATCAAAGCTTGAAACGACTGGGATTTGAACAACCAAATGGCAGGAGAGAGTAGTTTCGTTCAACCTGCGATACCTAAGTTTGATGGGCATTATGATCACTGGAGTATGCTCATGGAAAATTTCTTGCGTTCCAAGGAGTATTGGAGTCTCGTGGAGACCGGGATCCCTGCAGCAGCAGACGGAGTTGATCTCACTGACGCACAGAAGAAGTCGATTGAAGATCTCAAGTTGAAGGATTTGAAGACAAAAAACTACCTGTTTCAAGCCATTGATCGTTCCATTCTAGAGACGATCTTGAAAAAGGAAACAGCAAAGGATATTTGGGATTCATTGAAGCAGAAGTACCAGGGAACTGCACGAGTCAAGCGTGCACAGCTGCAAGCTCTTCGCAAAGAGTTTGAGGTGCTTCATATGAAGGTAGGCGAAATTGTGAACGATTATTTTGCACGTACCCTCACCATAGCTAACAAAATGAGGGTTCATGGAGAGTCAATGGGGGATGTTGTGGTTATTGAGAAAATTCTGCGATCCATGACTCCAAAATTTGATTATGTTGTGTGCTCTATTGAGGAGTCTAACGATCTGGATGCCTTGTCCATTGATGAGATGCAAAGTAGTCTATTGGTTCACGAACAAAGGATGAATCGACACCCTGTGGATGAGCAAGCACTGCAAATCACTCATGGGGGACAGTCAGGAGGAAGAAGTGGAGGACGCAGTGGGTACCGTGGACGAGGAAGAGGAAGGGGCAGGTTTGTTGATAAATCCATCCTAGAGTGCTACAACTGTCATGAACTCGGACATTTCCAGTGGGAGTGTCCTAAGAAGGAAAAGGATTCCAGGGCAAATTATGCAGAAACAAGTGAAGAAATGATGCTGATGGCATACACGGACACCAATAAAGCTGGTAGCGATCACGTGTGGTTCCTGGATTCAGGTTGCAGTAACCACATGTGTGGAAAAAGGAATATGTTTTCAGACTTTGACAGCAATTTCCGGGAATCAGTGAACCTGGGCAACGACTCAAGTCTCATTGTATATGGCAGGGGCAATATAAGATTAGAGATCAAAGGGATAATACAAGTTATCACAGGAGTTTTCTATGTGCCAGAGTTAAAGAACAATCTATTGAGTATCGGGCAACTTCAAGAGAAGGGACTTGCAGTGCTTATGCAGCATAACAAATGTAAGATCTTTCATCCTGAGAAAGGTCTTATCATAGAGACTGACATGTCATGTAATCGAATGTTTGCTGTGCTTGCACGACGTCCATCAAAGGAGCAAAAGTGTTTATCCCTGCTGACCACAGACCAATCCCAACTTTGGCATTGTCGATATGGACATCTTAGTTGGAATGGTCTCAAAGTTCTGCAACAAAAGAAGATGGTTGATGGAATGCCTCAGATCACAGCCCCTTTGACAGTTTGTGAAAACTGTCTCGTAGGACGACAGCCTCGAGATCCATTTCCAAAATAGAGTCTGTGGAGGGCATCTGAGACTCTTCAATTGGTGCATGCTGACATCTGCGGACCAATAAGTCCCACTTCAAACAGCAAAAAAAGGTACCTCATCACTTTCATCGATGATTTTAGTAGGAAAACCTGGATATTCTTTTTGGTAGAGAAATCAGAGGCATTTGTCACCTTCAAAACCTTCAAAGCTAAGGTTGAGAAGGAAACTGGAAGGGTTATAAAAAGCTTGCGCACTGACCGTGGAGGTGAGTTTACTTCACAAGAATTTACCAAGTTTTGTGATGTAAATGGCATTAAGAGACAGTTAACAGCAGCATACACTCCCCAACAGAATGGGGTAGCGGAGAGGAAGAATCGAACCATAATGAATATGGTCCGCAGCATGCTTTCTGAGAAGAAAATACCAAAGACTTTCTGGCCCGAGGCAGCAAACTGGACAGTGCATATTCTAAATAGAAGTCCTACACTCGCTGTGAAGAACAAGACTCCAGAAGAAGCTTGGAATGGACGTAAGCCATCTGTGAAACATTTTAGGGTTTTTGGGTGCATATCTTATGTCCATATACCTGACAGTAAGCGAGTGAAGCTTGATGATAAAAGCCTGAAGTGCGTTTTTCTCGGGGTCAGCGAAGAGTCTAAAGCCTATAGGCTGTTTGATCCTATTTCTCAGAAGATTATTGTTAGCCGAGACGTGGTTTTTGACGAAAACCAAAGCTGGAATTGGAATGACAGCCATGAGGAAGCTATTATGGTTGACCTCGAATGGGAAACTGAAGGGGAAACCAACACTGACACCAGTGACAGTGAGGAAAACCATGCAGAAGACATTATCGGAGAAGCTGTGGAGAATGACGAGTCAGTGCAAGAAACAGGTGAGAGCTCATCCCAAGCTAGACGAACACGAAGATCACCAGTTTGGATGAGGGACTATGTAAGTGGGGAAGGTTTTTCAGAGGAGGATTTTTCAGAGGAGGATGATGTGAGTGAGAACCTAGCTCATTTGGCTTTACTCTCAGATATTGATCCACGCATTTCAGATATTGATCCACTCTCCTATGAGGATGCAGCCAGAAGTGAAACCTGGAGACAAGCTATGGATACAGAAATAGAAGCCATCGAAAGAAATGAGACATGGGAACTGACAGAATTACCACCTGGAGGGAAAACAATTGGAGTGAAGTGGGTTTTTAAAACAAAACTCAATGAGAATGGAGAAGTGGACAAGCACAAGGCTCGGTTAGTCGCAAAAGGGTACAATCAACAGTACGGGGTAGATTATGCCGAAGTGTTTGCACCAGTGGCACGTTTGGATACTATCAGAATCGTGATAGCACTTGCAGCACAATCAAGTTGGCCCATCTATCAGCTAGACGTCAAGTCTGCCTTCCTGCATGGAGAATTGAAAGAAGAGGTATTTGTTGCACAACCACCTGGTTATGAGAAGAAGGGACACGAGCAAAAGGTGTACAGACTTAAAAAGGCTCTTTATGGTCTTAAACAGGCTCCTCGAGCCTGGTACAGTCGCATAGAGTCCTACTTCATTCGAGAAGGGTTCAAGAAATGTCCATATGAGCATACATTATTCACCAAAACAAGGAATGAAGGTATGTTAATTGTTTGTCTCTATGTTGATGATCTTATATTTACTGGAGATGATGAGGGTATGTTCAAAGAGTTCAAACAATCTATGATGGTTGAATTCGAAATGACGGATCTTGGAAAGATGAGTTATTTTCTTGGCATTGAAGTGTTGCAAAGAACAGATGGTATTTTCATCTGCCAGCGGAAATATGCTCATGAGGTATTGAAAAGGTTTAACATGGATCAGTGCAATCCCGTGCACAACCCAGTAGTTCCAGGTTCCAAGCTCGTGAAGGATGAGGGTGGAGTGAGGATTGACAGCACTCTCTACAAGCAAATGGTTGGGAGTCTTATGTACTTGACAGCTACACGTCCTGATATGATGTTCATAATCAGCTTAGTAAGTCGTTATATGGAGCATCCTACTGAGCTACATTTACAAGCAGTGAAAAGGGTGCTGAGGTACTTGAAGGGCACTCTCAGTCTTGGGGTGTTTTACAAGAAGGGAGGAGATGGAAACTTGGTGGGATACACTAACAGTGATTATGCAGGAGATTAAGATGACAGGAAAAGTACGTCGGGGTACATATTCATGATGGGGTCAGGAGCAGTGTCGTGGTCATCAAGAAAGCAACCTGTGGTTACACTTTCTACCACTGAAGCGGAATTTATTTCTGCAGCATCATGTGCATGTCAAGCCGTATGGTTAAGAAGAATCCTACAAGAACTTAAATGTGCTCAAAATCAGGCTACAGTGGTGTATTGCGATAATGTCTCAGCAATTAAACTTTCGAAGAATCCTGTAATGCATGGACGAAGCAAGCATATAGATGTTCGTTTTCATTTTCTTCGAAATCTGATCAAGGAAGAAGTTGTGGATTTAATCCAGTGCACCACCCAGGAGAAAGTTGCAGATCCTTTAACAAAACCAGTGAAGCTCAAAGCATTCTTGAAGATGCGGGATTTGATGGGGATTTCTGAACACCCCGGAATAAACTGATTGTTAGTAGTAAAATCAGTTTAAGGAGGATGTTAAAGTTGTTAGGATATTCTAGCCGTTAGGGTTAGGATTCCTTGATTATAGGTTGTTTAGAGTCATGTAGCAATCACATACTTGAGGACAAGTTTGTTTTATTTGGCCTAGTCGTACCCGCGATCCTAGGGTTTTTCACGTCGTGGGATTTGTTGCTTTATTCACGTTGAGTACGTTCTTGTGTAAGAGCTATTTAATAACTCTTACATTTTCATTAATAAGATTATCTTGCGGTAACTAAGCTTTGACTTTGATTTTACATAAACTCTTGAAGCCTTTCTTTCTGGTTCCAACATCTGGTATCAGAGCCCCATCACGGGGCCTGATCAAAGCTTGAAACGACTGGGATTTGAACAACCAAATGGCAGGAGAGAGTAGTTTCGTTCAACCTGCGATACCTAAGTTTGATGGGCATTATGATCACTGGAGTATGCTCATGGAAAATTTCTTGCGTTCCAAGGAGTATTGGAGTCTCGTGGAGACCGGGATCCCTGCAGCAGCAGACGGAGTTGATCTCACTGACGCACAGAAGAAGTCGATTGAAGATCTCAAGTTGAAGGATTTGAAGACAAAAAACTACCTGTTTCAAGCCATTGATCGTTCCATTCTAGAGACGATCTTGAAAAAGGAAACAGCAAAGGATATTTGGGATTCATTGAAGCAGAAGTACCAGGGAACTGCACGAGTCAAGCGTGCACAGCTGCAAGCTCTTCGCAAAGAGTTTGAGGTGCTTCATATGAAGGTAGGCGAAATTGTGAACGATTATTTTGCACGTACCCTCACCATAGCTAACAAAATGAGGGTTCATGGAGAGTCAATGGGGGATGTTGTGGTTATTGAGAAAATTCTGCGATCCATGACTCCAAAATTTGATTATGTTGTGTGCTCTATTGAGGAGTCTAACGATCTGGATGCCTTGTCCATTGATGAGATGCAAAGTAGTCTATTGGTTCACGAACAAAGGATGAATCGACACCCTGTGGATGAGCAAGCACTGCAAATCACTCATGGGGGACAGTCAGGAGGAAGAAGTGGAGGACGCAGTGGGTACCGTGGACGAGGAAGAGGAAGGGGCAGGTTTGTTGATAAATCCATCCTAGAGTGCTACAACTGTCATGAACTCGGACATTTCCAGTGGGAGTGTCCTAAGAAGGAAAAGGATTCCAGGGCAAATTATGCAGAAACAAGTGAAGAAATGATGCTGATGGCATACACGGACACCAATAAAGCTGGTAGCGATCACGTGTGGTTCCTGGATTCAGGTTGCAGTAACCACATGTGTGGAAAAAGGAATATGTTTTCAGACTTTGACAGCAATTTCCGGGAATCAGTGAACCTGGGCAACGACTCAAGTCTCATTGTATATGGCAGGGGCAATATAAGATTAGAGATCAAAGGGATAATACAAGTTATCACAGGAGTTTTCTATGTGCCAGAGTTAAAGAACAATCTATTGAGTATCGGGCAACTTCAAGAGAAGGGACTTGCAGTGCTTATGCAGCATAACAAATGTAAGATCTTTCATCCTGAGAAAGGTCTTATCATAGAGACTGACATGTCATGTAATCGAATGTTTGCTGTGCTTGCACGACGTCCATCAAAGGAGCAAAAGTGTTTATCCCTGCTGACCACAGACCAATCCCAACTTTGGCATTGTCGATATGGACATCTTAGTTGGAATGGTCTCAAAGTTCTGCAACAAAAGAAGATGGTTGATGGAATGCCTCAGATCACAGCCCCTTTGACAGTTTGTGAAAACTGTCTCGTAGGACGACAGCCTCGAGATCCATTTCCAAAATAGAGTCTGTGGAGGGCATCTGAGACTCTTCAATTGGTGCATGCTGACATCTGCGGACCAATAAGTCCCACTTCAAACAGCAAAAAAAGGTACCTCATCACTTTCATCGATGATTTTAGTAGGAAAACCTGGATATTCTTTTTGGTAGAGAAATCAGAGGCATTTGTCACCTTCAAAACCTTCAAAGCTAAGGTTGAGAAGGAAACTGGAAGGGTTATAAAAAGCTTGCGCACTGACCGTGGAGGTGAGTTTACTTCACAAGAATTTACCAAGTTTTGTGATGTAAATGGCATTAAGAGACAGTTAACAGCAGCATACACTCCCCAACAGAATGGGGTAGCGGAGAGGAAGAATCGAACCATAATGAATATGGTCCGCAGCATGCTTTCTGAGAAGAAAATACCAAAGACTTTCTGGCCCGAGGCAGCAAACTGGACAGTGCATATTCTAAATAGAAGTCCTACACTCGCTGTGAAGAACAAGACTCCAGAAGAAGCTTGGAATGGACGTAAGCCATCTGTGAAACATTTTAGGGTTTTTGGGTGCATATCTTATGTCCATATACCTGACAGTAAGCGAGTGAAGCTTGATGATAAAAGCCTGAAGTGCGTTTTTCTCGGGGTCAGCGAAGAGTCTAAAGCCTATAGGCTGTTTGATCCTATTTCTCAGAAGATTATTGTTAGCCGAGACGTGGTTTTTGACGAAAACCAAAGCTGGAATTGGAATGACAGCCATGAGGAAGCTATTATGGTTGACCTCGAATGGGAAACTGAAGGGGAAACCAACACTGACACCAGTGACAGTGAGGAAAACCATGCAGAAGACATTATCGGAGAAGCTGTGGAGAATGACGAGTCAGTGCAAGAAACAGGTGAGAGCTCATCCCAAGCTAGACGAACACGAAGATCACCAGTTTGGATGAGGGACTATGTAAGTGGGGAAGGTTTTTCAGAGGAGGATTTTTCAGAGGAGGATGATGTGAGTGAGAACCTAGCTCATTTGGCTTTACTCTCAGATATTGATCCACGCATTTCAGATATTGATCCACTCTCCTATGAGGATGCAGCCAGAAGTGAAACCTGGAGACAAGCTATGGATACAGAAATAGAAGCCATCGAAAGAAATGAGACATGGGAACTGACAGAATTACCACCTGGAGGGAAAACAATTGGAGTGAAGTGGGTTTTTAAAACAAAACTCAATGAGAATGGAGAAGTGGACAAGCACAAGGCTCGGTTAGTCGCAAAAGGGTACAATCAACAGTACGGGGTAGATTATGCCGAAGTGTTTGCACCAGTGGCACGTTTGGATACTATCAGAATCGTGATAGCACTTGCAGCACAATCAAGTTGGCCCATCTATCAGCTAGACGTCAAGTCTGCCTTCCTGCATGGAGAATTGAAAGAAGAGGTATTTGTTGCACAACCACCTGGTTATGAGAAGAAGGGACACGAGCAAAAGGTGTACAGACTTAAAAAGGCTCTTTATGGTCTTAAACAGGCTCCTCGAGCCTGGTACAGTCGCATAGAGTCCTACTTCATTCGAGAAGGGTTCAAGAAATGTCCATATGAGCATACATTATTCACCAAAACAAGGAATGAAGGTATGTTAATTGTTTGTCTCTATGTTGATGATCTTATATTTACTGGAGATGATGAGGGTATGTTCAAAGAGTTCAAACAATCTATGATGGTTGAATTCGAAATGACGGATCTTGGAAAGATGAGTTATTTTCTTGGCATTGAAGTGTTGCAAAGAACAGATGGTATTTTCATCTGCCAGCGGAAATATGCTCATGAGGTATTGAAAAGGTTTAACATGGATCAGTGCAATCCCGTGCACAACCCAGTAGTTCCAGGTTCCAAGCTCGTGAAGGATGAGGGTGGAGTGAGGATTGACAGCACTCTCTACAAGCAAATGGTTGGGAGTCTTATGTACTTGACAGCTACACGTCCTGATATGATGTTCATAATCAGCTTAGTAAGTCGTTATATGGAGCATCCTACTGAGCTACATTTACAAGCAGTGAAAAGGGTGCTGAGGTACTTGAAGGGCACTCTCAGTCTTGGGGTGTTTTACAAGAAGGGAGGAGATGGAAACTTGGTGGGATACACTAACAGTGATTATGCAGGAGATTAAGATGACAGGAAAAGTACGTCGGGGTACATATTCATGATGGGGTCAGGAGCAGTGTCGTGGTCATCAAGAAAGCAACCTGTGGTTACACTTTCTACCACTGAAGCGGAATTTATTTCTGCAGCATCATGTGCATGTCAAGCCGTATGGTTAAGAAGAATCCTACAAGAACTTAAATGTGCTCAAAATCAGGCTACAGTGGTGTATTGCGATAATGTCTCAGCAATTAAACTTTCGAAGAATCCTGTAATGCATGGACGAAGCAAGCATATAGATGTTCGTTTTCATTTTCTTCGAGATCTGATCAAGGAAGAAGTTGTGGATTTAATCCAGTGCACCACCCAGGAGAAAGTTGCAGATCCTTTAACAAAACCAGTGAAGCTCAAAGCATTCTTGAAGATGCGGGATTTGATGGGGATTTCTGAACACCCCGGAATAAACTGATTGTTAGTAGTAAAATCAGTTTAAGGAGGATGTTAAAGTTGTTAGGATATTCTAGCCGTTAGGGTTAGGATTCCTTGATTATAGGTTGTTTAGAGTCATGTAGCAATCACATACTTGAGGACAAGTTTGTTTTATTTGGCCTAGTCGTACCCGCGATCCTAGGGTTTTTCACGTCGTGGGATTTGTTGCTTTATTCACGTTGAGTACGTTCTTGTGTAAGAGCTATTTAATAACTCTTACATTTTCATTAATAAGATTATCTTGCGGTAACTAAGCTTTGATTTTACGCAAACTCTTGGAAAGCCTTTTCTGCTTTCTGGTTCCCAGTAAAATTATCGGAGAGCCCATCCACGGGGCACGATCAACTTAGCTTATTTGGGATTTGAACAACCAAATGGCGGGGAAGAGTAGTTCGTTCAACTGCGATACCTAAGTTTGATGGGCATTATGATCAGCAGGTATGCTGGAAAATTTCTTGCGTTCAGGAAGTATTGGAGTCACCATTGGAGGCAAGGATCCTACGGCCGTGACGGAGTTGATCTCACTGACACTGAAGAAGTCGATTGAAGTCTCAAGTTGAAGGATTTGAACAAAAGCCATTGATCGTTCCATTCTAGAGACGATCTTGAAAAAGGAAACAGCAAAGGATATTTGGGATTCATTGAAGCAGAAGTACCAGGGAACTGCACGAGTCAAGCGTGCACAGCTGCAAGCTCTTCGCAAAGAGTTTGAGGTGCTTCATATGAAGGTAGGCGAAATTGTGAACGATTATTTTGCACGTACCCTCACCATAGCTAACAAAATGAGGGTTCATGGAGAGTCAATGGGGGATGTTGTGGTTATTGAGAAAATTCTGCGATCCATGACTCCAAAATTTGATTATGTTGTGTGCTCTATTGAGGAGTCTAACGATCTGGATGCCTTGTCCATTGATGAGATGCAAAGTAGTCTATTGGTTCACGAACAAAGGATGAATCGACACCCTGTGGATGAGCAAGCACTGCAAATCACTCATGGGGGACAGTCAGGAGGAAGAAGTGGAGGACGCAGTGGGTACCGTGGACGAGGAAGAGGAAGGGGCAGGTTTGTTGATAAATCCATCCTAGAGTGCTACAACTGTCATGAACTCGGACATTTCCAGTGGGAGTGTCCTAAGAAGGAAAAGGATTCCAGGGCAAATTATGCAGAAACAAGTGAAGAAATGATGCTGATGGCATACACGGACACCAATAAAGCTGGTAGCGATCACGTGTGGTTCCTGGATTCAGGTTGCAGTAACCACATGTGTGGAAAAAGGAATATGTTTTCAGACTTTGACAGCAATTTCCGGGAATCAGTGAACCTGGGCAACGACTCAAGTCTCATTGTATATGGCAGGGGCAATATAAGATTAGAGATCAAAGGGATAATACAAGTTATCACAGGAGTTTTCTATGTGCCAGAGTTAAAGAACAATCTATTGAGTATCGGGCAACTTCAAGAGAAGGGACTTGCAGTGCTTATGCAGCATAACAAATGTAAGATCTTTCATCCTGAGAAAGGTCTTATCATAGAGACTGACATGTCATGTAATCGAATGTTTGCTGTGCTTGCACGACGTCCATCAAAGGAGCAAAAGTGTTTATCCCTGCTGACCACAGACCAATCCCAACTTTGGCATTGTCGATATGGACATCTTAGTTGGAATGGTCTCAAAGTTCTGCAACAAAAGAAGATGGTTGATGGAATGCCTCAGATCACAGCCCCTTTGACAGTTTGTGAAAACTGTCTCGTAGGACGACAGCCTCGAGATCCATTTCCAAAATAGAGTCTGTGGAGGGCATCTGAGACTCTTCAATTGGTGCATGCTGACATCTGCGGACCAATAAGTCCCACTTCAAACAGCAAAAAAAGGTACCTCATCACTTTCATCGATGATTTTAGTAGGAAAACCTGGATATTCTTTTTGGTAGAGAAATCAGAGGCATTTGTCACCTTCAAAACCTTCAAAGCTAAGGTTGAGAAGGAAACTGGAAGGGTTATAAAAAGCTTGCGCACTGACCGTGGAGGTGAGTTTACTTCACAAGAATTTACCAAGTTTTGTGATGTAAATGGCATTAAGAGACAGTTAACAGCAGCATACACTCCCCAACAGAATGGGGTAGCGGAGAGGAAGAATCGAACCATAATGAATATGGTCCGCAGCATGCTTTCTGAGAAGAAAATACCAAAGACTTTCTGGCCCGAGGCAGCAAACTGGACAGTGCATATTCTAAATAGAAGTCCTACACTCGCTGTGAAGAACAAGACTCCAGAAGAAGCTTGGAATGGACGTAAGCCATCTGTGAAACATTTTAGGGTTTTTGGGTGCATATCTTATGTCCATATACCTGACAGTAAGCGAGTGAAGCTTGATGATAAAAGCCTGAAGTGCGTTTTTCTCGGGGTCAGCGAAGAGTCTAAAGCCTATAGGCTGTTTGATCCTATTTCTCAGAAGATTATTGTTAGCCGAGACGTGGTTTTTGACGAAAACCAAAGCTGGAATTGGAATGACAGCCATGAGGAAGCTATTATGGTTGACCTCGAATGGGAAACTGAAGGGGAAACCAACACTGACACCAGTGACAGTGAGGAAAACCATGCAGAAGACATTATCGGAGAAGCTGTGGAGAATGACGAGTCAGTGCAAGAAACAGGTGAGAGCTCATCCCAAGCTAGACGAACACGAAGATCACCAGTTTGGATGAGGGACTATGTAAGTGGGGAAGGTTTTTCAGAGGAGGATTTTTCAGAGGAGGATGATGTGAGTGAGAACCTAGCTCATTTGGCTTTACTCTCAGATATTGATCCACGCATTTCAGATATTGATCCACTCTCCTATGAGGATGCAGCCAGAAGTGAAACCTGGAGACAAGCTATGGATACAGAAATAGAAGCCATCGAAAGAAATGAGACATGGGAACTGACAGAATTACCACCTGGAGGGAAAACAATTGGAGTGAAGTGGGTTTTTAAAACAAAACTCAATGAGAATGGAGAAGTGGACAAGCACAAGGCTCGGTTAGTCGCAAAAGGGTACAATCAACAGTACGGGGTAGATTATGCCGAAGTGTTTGCACCAGTGGCACGTTTGGATACTATCAGAATCGTGATAGCACTTGCAGCACAATCAAGTTGGCCCATCTATCAGCTAGACGTCAAGTCTGCCTTCCTGCATGGAGAATTGAAAGAAGAGGTATTTGTTGCACAACCACCTGGTTATGAGAAGAAGGGACACGAGCAAAAGGTGTACAGACTTAAAAAGGCTCTTTATGGTCTTAAACAGGCTCCTCGAGCCTGGTACAGTCGCATAGAGTCCTACTTCATTCGAGAAGGGTTCAAGAAATGTCCATATGAGCATACATTATTCACCAAAACAAGGAATGAAGGTATGTTAATTGTTTGTCTCTATGTTGATGATCTTATATTTACTGGAGATGATGAGGGTATGTTCAAAGAGTTCAAACAATCTATGATGGTTGAATTCGAAATGACGGATCTTGGAAAGATGAGTTATTTTCTTGGCATTGAAGTGTTGCAAAGAACAGATGGTATTTTCATCTGCCAGCGGAAATATGCTCATGAGGTATTGAAAAGGTTTAACATGGATCAGTGCAATCCCGTGCACAACCCAGTAGTTCCAGGTTCCAAGCTCGTGAAGGATGAGGGTGGAGTGAGGATTGACAGCACTCTCTACAAGCAAATGGTTGGGAGTCTTATGTACTTGACAGCTACACGTCCTGATATGATGTTCATAATCAGCTTAGTAAGTCGTTATATGGAGCATCCTACTGAGCTACATTTACAAGCAGTGAAAAGGGTGCTGAGGTACTTGAAGGGCACTCTCAGTCTTGGGGTGTTTTACAAGAAGGGAGGAGATGGAAACTTGGTGGGATACACTAACAGTGATTATGCAGGAGATTAAGATGACAGGAAAAGTACGTCGGGGTACATATTCATGATGGGGTCAGGAGCAGTGTCGTGGTCATCAAGAAAGCAACCTGTGGTTACACTTTCTACCACTGAAGCGGAATTTATTTCTGCAGCATCATGTGCATGTCAAGCCGTATGGTTAAGAAGAATCCTACAAGAACTTAAATGTGCTCAAAATC
>JAEHOF010000159.1:0-15671 GCA_018257905.1 Gillenia trifoliata | reverse complement strand
TAGAGACGATCTTGAAAAAGGAAACAGCGAAGGATATTTGGGATTCATTGAAGCAGAAGTACCAGGGAACTGCACGAGTCAAGCGTGCACAGCTGCAAGCTCTTCGCAAAGAGTTTGAGGTGCTTCATATGAAGGTAGGCGAAACTGTGAACGATTATTTTGCACGTACCCTCACCATAGCTAACAAAATGAGGGTTCATGGAGAGTCAATGGGGGATGTTGTGGTTATTGAGAAAATTCTGCGATCCATGACTCCAAAATTTGATTATGTTGTGTGCTCTATTGAGGAGTCTAACGATCTGGATGCCCTGTCCATTGATGAGATGCAAAGTAGTCTATTGGTTCACGAACAAAGAATGAATCGACACCCTATGGATGAGCAAGCACTGCAAATCACTCATGGGGGGGCAGTCAGGAGGAAGAAGTGGAGGACGCAGTGGGTACCGTGGACGAGGAAGAGGAAGGGGCAGGTTTGTTGATAAATCCATCCTAGAGTGCTACAACTGTCATGAACTCGGACATTTCCAGTGGGAGTGTCCTAAGAAGGAAAAGGATTCTAGGGCAAATTATGCAGAAACAAGTGAAGAAATACTGCTGATGGCATACACGGACACCAATAAAGCTGGTAGCGATCACGTGTGGTTCCTGGATTCAGGTTGCAGTAACCACATGTGTGGAAAAAGGAATATGTTTTCAGACTTTGACAGCAATTTCCGGGAATCAGTGAAGCTGGGCAACGACTCAAGTCTCATTGTATATGGCAGGGGCAATATAAGATTGGAGATCAAAGGGATAATACAAGTTATCACAGGAGTTTTCTATGTGCCAGAGTTAAAGAACAATCTATTGAGTATCGGGCAACTTCAAGAGAAGGGACTTGCAGTGCTTATGCAGCATAACAAATGTAAGATCTTTCATCCTGAGAAAGGTCTTATCATAGAGACTGACATGTCATGTAATCGAATGTTTGCTGTGCTTGCACGACGTCCATTAAAGGAGCAAAAGTGTTTATCCCTGCTGACCACAGACCAATCCCAACTTTGGCATTGTCGATATGGACATCTTAGTTGGAATGGTCTCAAAATTCTACAACAAAAGAAGATGGTTGATGGAATGCCTCAGATCACAGCCCCTTTGACAGTTTGTGAAAACTGTCTCGTAGGACGACAGCCTCGAGATCCATTTCCAAAAGAGAGTCTGTGGAGGGCGTCTGAGACTCTTCAATTGGTGCATGCTGACATCTGCGGACCAATAAGTCCCACTTCAAACAGCAAAAAAAGGTACCTCATCACTTTCATCGATGATTTTAGTAGGAAAACCTGGATATTCTTTTTGGTAGAGAAATCAGAAGCATTTGTCACCTTCAAAACCTTCAAAGCTAAGGTTGAGAAGGAAACTGGAAGGGTTATAAGAAGCTTGCGCACTGACCGTGGAGGTGAGTTTACATCACAAGAATTTACCAAGTTTTGTGATGTAAATGGCATTAAGAGACAGTTAACAGCTGCATACACTCCCCAACAGAATGGGGTAGCGGAGAGGAAGAATCGAACCATAATGAACATGGTTCGCAGCATGCTTTCTGAGAAGAAAATACCAAAGACTTTCTGGCCCGAGGCAGCAAATTGGACGGTGCATATTCTAAATAGAAGTCCTACACTCGCTGTGAAGAACAAGACTCCAGAAGAAGCTTGGAATGGACGTAAGCCATCTGTGAAACATTTTAGGGTTTTTGGGTGCATATCTTATGTCCATATACCTGACAGTAAGCGAGTGAAGCTTGATGATAAAAGCCTGAAGTGCGTCTTTCTTGGGGTCAGCGAAGAGTCTAAAGCCTATAGGCTGTTTGATCCTATTTCTCAGAAGATTATTGTTAGCCGAGACGTGGTTTTTGACGAAAACCAAAGCTGGAATTGGAATGACAGCCATGAGGAAGCTATTATGGTTGACCTCGAATGGGAAACTGAAGGGGAAACCAACACTGACACCAGTGACAGTGAGGAAAACCATGCAGAAGACATTATCGGAGAAGCTGTGGAGAATGACGAGTCAGTGCAAGAAACAGGTGAGAGCTCATCCCAAGCTAGACGAACACGAAGATCACCAGTTTGGATGAGGGACTATGTAAGTGGGGAAGGTTTTTCAGAGGAGGATGATGTGAACGAAAACCTAGCTCATTTGGCTTTACTTTCAGATATTGATCCACGCATTTCAGATATTGATCCACTCTCCTATGAGGATGCAGCCAGAAGTGAAACCTGGAGACAAGCTATGGATGCGGAAATAGAAGCCATCGAAAGAAATGAGACATGGGAACTGACAGAACTACCACCTGGAGGGAAAACAATTGGAGTGAAGTGGGTTTTTAAATCAAAACTCAATGAGAATGGAGAAGTGGACAAGCACAAGGCTCGGTTAGTCGCAAAAGGGTACAATCAATAGTACAGGGTAGATTATGCCGAAGTGTTTGCACCAGTGGCACGTTTGGATACTATCAGAATCGTGATAGCACTTGCAGCACAAAAAAGTTGGCCCATCTATCAGCTAGACGTCAAGTCTGCCTTCCTGCATGGAGAATTGAAAGAAGAGGTATTTGTTGCACAACCACCTGGTTATGAGAAGAAGGGACACGAGCAAAAGGTGTACAGACTTAAAAAGGCTCTTTATGGTCTTAAACAGGCTCCTCGAGCCTGGTACAGTCGCATAGAGTCCTACTTCATTCGAGAAGGGTTCAAGAAATGTCCATATGAGCATACATTATTCACCAAAACAAGGAATGGAGGTATGTTAATTGTTTGTCTCTATGTTGATGATCTTATATTTACTGGAGATGATGAGAGTATGTTCAAAGAGTTCAAACAATCTATGATGGTTGAATTCGAAATGACGGATCTTGGAAAGATGAGTTATTTTCTTGGCATTGAAGTGTTGCAAAGAACAGATGGTATTTTCATCTGCCAGCGGAAATATGCTCATGAGGTATTGAAAAGGTTTAACATGGATCAGTGCAATCCCGTGCACAACCCAGTAGTTCCAGGTTTCAAGCTCGTAAAGGATGAGGGTGGAGTGAGGATTGACAGCACTCTCTACAAGCAAATGGTAGGGAGTCTTATGTACTTGACAGCTACATGTCCTGATATGATGTTCATAATCAGCTTAGTAAGTCGTTATATGGAGCATCCTACTGAGCTACATTTGCAAGCAGTGAAAAGGGTGCTGAGGTACTTGAAGGGCACTCTCAGTCTTGGGGTGTTTTACAAGAAGGGAGGAGATGGAAACTTGGTGGGATACACTGACAGTGATTATGCAGGAGATCAAGATGACAGGAAAAGTACTTCGGGGTACATATTCATGATGGGGTCAGGAGCAGTGTCGTGGTCATCAAGAAAGCAACCTGTGGTTACACTTTCTACCACTGAAGCGGAATTTATTTCTGCAGCATCATGTGCATGTCAAGCCGTATGGTTAAGAAGAATCCTACAAGAACTTAAATATGCTCAAAATCAGGCTACAGTGGTGTATTGCGATAATGTCTCAGCAAAAACTGAAGAATCCCGTAATGCATGGATGAAGCAAGCATATAGATGTTCGTTTCATTTTCTTCTCGGGAAAGACTGAACAAGGAAGAAGTCAGGATTTAATCCAAAGGCCACCCGTGAGAAAGTTGCAGATCCTTTTAACAAACCAGTTGAAAGCTCAAAGCATCTTTAGCACAGGGATTAGATGGGGATTTCTCTCGAATTTCTAATAAACTCGATTGTTAGTAGTAACCGCTTATGGAGGATGTTAAAGCAGCCAGATATTCTAGCCATAGGTTAGGATCTTGATTTCATAGGTTTATGTTTAGAGTCATGCTTAATAATCCCTATACTTAAGGGACAAGTTTGTTTCGTTTGACCTAATTTGCACTACCTATCCTAGGGTTTTTCACGTCGGTGGGTTGTTGCTTTGTTTACGTTGATTACGTTCAAGCCGTAGCGCTATTTAATAGCCTCTTCTGCTTTCAGACAATAAGATTAACATCTTCCGTGGAAACAAGCTTGATTTACATAAACTCTTGAAGCCTTTCTTCTCGGTTCCAACAGGGGGCTGGGCTTGTTAGCAAGCTCACAAAAAAGACACTAGTGAGCCTAATCACGTGAAAATCCAAGCTTTACCTCCATGTATCCGTCAATTAGTTACGAGTTAGCAATGTTAGCTATGAAGTTTCGGAAAGCTTTGTGTATATTTATGTGTAAAGCTCTTGTAATTATAAGGTTAATGAAAATATTTTCGACCGAAATTTCTCCCCTTTTCTATTTTCTCATTCCCTAAACATATTTTGTATCGAATCATTACAATAATAAGATTAGCTAAAGTATGAAATTCTCAAGAAAAGATTGACATACCCGAAAACAAAATCATAGGACACCGATATGTTTACGCCTCGCCACCGACTACGTGTTTGAATACTGCGCGTGCCTTACTCGATCCCAGGAAGGGAAGTCTCCGCTGTAACCGGACAGATAAATGTGGCATCAGGCAGCCGCAGAGGAAAAACCACTATGCCACAAAATGACTAAGGAGATCCCCGAGCACCGCCAAAGACGAATACTCAAAAGCGACGCCATATATGACATTATCAAGAGAAGTCGGCGTAGATATGGAGAAGACCTTTGTCCGTCTGAGAGACGACGCGATCACAAACGGATCTCGAGATTGTCGGGCTGGGAGACGGTGTAAGATCTCGAGTGTGGAGCTGAGAGAGAAAGACGAGAGTGAGACGATGGAAATAGAGACGCGAGACGGCGAGAGGAATACCGAGAGCCGGATACCAAACCCACCCGTTTATAAGGGTCCGGAAATTGGCTTTTCTCCGCTTTCCCAGACGTGATGTAGGCAGAGGGGCTGGAAGCTGAGCCGATAAGCCTAAGTAAGCCGCTATTTTCTCAGACGCGAGTAAAGTTTTTCATGCCAAGAGCAAGTCTTACTACAAAACCCCACGTAAAGTTTTAAATGAATATATGGCAAAGACTCGGGTTTAATCAAGGGTACAGTGGTACGTACCATTCGCGGGTACTGTACCATTCAATGATACGCATCAAGCCAATGGTCTAAGATTTATTCGGGGACCCGCTGCAAATTAATTCTGGGACCATTCAATGGCCGTACCATTAAATGATACGTATATCACCGAAGAATTTTCCAAGATTCCTTTTAGCTTTTGCACGCGTTTCTTCCTTTTACTTTACGGGTTTCGCCACGTGGAATTTTACAGATAACGGATCGCACACGGACCAAATTAAAAGCTCAACGCCGAGGAGATGCTTACACACCTCGGCCCCATTTTCATAAATGTCCTCTTCCATCCGTGCTTGAATTACATAAAGTTGGGATTTGCGTGGGGCTAAGCTCTTTATCTCTATTTGTTCCGATACAAAAATAAAAGATAACATGGTGCGTGGTACATTTAGGCTACCTCGTCCAGTTAAGACACCTACGACAGTATCAAACCCAACACAAATATAAAATATAAAAAGGGCAATAAGCCATTATAGACAAAGAAAAACAAAAGCTTGTGCCGAACTAAGCAAAATGCATTTGAGAGTGCGAAAAGACTGAAAAGCCCTTGCTTATAAGTCATCTCTAACAATTTTCTTTAATTTTGCTTTTTCCTCTCTCTGAATACCCGGGGAATGGGAAAAATAACCAAATTTTGAACCTCATATAGAATTATAGCCACTTTTTTAGTTTATGATAATTATAACCAAAAGTTGATATAAAAGTACCGAAATACCCTTAATGATTAAAAACTTGGATAAACCGCTATTTACACTACAAGTGTTTGAGGTGATTTGCAAAAATGAGCCACAAAGTTTCAATTTTTATTTTACACTATGTAGTTTCCAAATTGCACCAATTTAATGTCTTCACAATTTCACCTTCTAATTAGATGTTGGGTGGTGACGTGATTACAGACTCTGCACCCACACATTTTAACCACACGTCGACCAATAATTTCTTATAAAATGATTAAAAAAGTAAAGTACTAAATATTGAAATTGACGGTCAACAAGTGCTTAAAATGTGGGCCAAGTCTATGCCATATCACCACGTAACGCCTTCCAATTAGACTAAGTGAAATTGATGAGATGTTAAATTGGTGCAATTCAAAAATCATGTGGTGTAAAATGCAAAAATTGAAATGGGTTTTATTTTTGAAAAATCACCCCAAACCTTGTGGGTGATTTATAAAATGCAAAAACACTAGATTCTCATTTTAATTTTGTTTTTGGCTTTATTGAGAAAAACCTCATTTAAAGGTATATTAGTACTTATATTAACTTGCTAGAATTATCATAAACCTTTCAAAAAAGTGGCTATAATTTATACTTAGGTTCAAAATTGTTATTTTTCCAAATTTCCCCGAAATTTGGCCATGCTTCGAAATCTTTTTTGGAATCTCTGAATGCCCAGGTTGATTGGGTAAGTCCCAAGTCATTCTCGTGCTTTTACTTTCGTCGCATCGAGAGTCGCTGTATTGTAAAGCGGTGCTAGACCTCGAGATTACTATAGTGGCAAGATCTCACGGGGAAGGCAATGTAAAGAGTGCATCCGTATACGGGTTTATGGATAGCATCTATGAATTTATGGAAGCAGCTAAGGACAAAGGAGAGATGGTGATGGAGATGAGAAGCACATTATTATGTGGCTTGTCCGGTGATGATCTCGCACGAATGCGACTGGGTGGCGGGTGGGTTATCACCCTCGATCACGGGATGGCGGCGAGAGATGGCGCACACTGCAATGGAATGTGATCGTGGTGGTGGCTCAAACAGCTCAATCAGAAGCTGAACTGGCATATCAGCAGCCACAAAAAAAAAGCAGCTGCTGGGCTCATTTTCAAGTTTGATGTGCTGGGTTCATGGTTCAATGCAGAAGACAGTGGGATGCGGGTGGTTCGATGACAGGTAAGGCGGAACGATGGTGGTCAGTAGGCGTGCGGTGGTGCATCGCAGAAGTTCTCGAACGACCGCGTGGGATGAACAATATCTAGATGGGTTTTTATCACCCACTCGGCTCGAACTTTCACTCACCAAAACGGTATGTTTCATGCCCTAACTTTAAAAACCCATCACAGAGATGCCTGCACTTATAAAAACAAGACTTTTTGATACTTCCGTCCCAATTCCGTTATCTCTCCGTCAATTAAGAGGGCAAATATGTCATTTCGCACCATATGTTTGATGAAATGACCTTTATACCTTGATTATATGGTTCATCCTTCCCTCATTCTCTTCCGATTTTCCCACCCAAATTGGTTGAAATTTCCCTCCTTTTCTTATCATTTTGTCCAAATTACACCCAACCTTTTAATATTCTTCTGTATAGAACATTCAATTGATAAAAGGCTACGCCCAAGTAAATTAATTCGATGAATCAATAATTGATTTAGGTCTATTTTATCTAAGAACACATATCGTTTTTGCTTTATTTTTGTCTATTTAAATTTCATTTGACTTAGGTCTATGGAATTTTAAGACTAAGATAGTATGATTAGTTGGTATTATGACTATTAAGATATTATTTAATGATATTATGGATGTTAGTGACTATTATGGATTTTCTTATGGATGTGTTAATTTTGTTATGTTTCTTATGTTCTCATTTTTATTTTTTTGTCTTTTTATTCAATTTTATACCAACATGCAAATCACATTGACACTTTGTTTCATTCAGATTTCAATATTGATCAGCTGAATTAATTACTGCATCCAAGAACAATATTTCATTCAATATTTCAATTATTGATTCATCAAATTAATTTACTGGGGCGCAGCCTTATCAATTGAATGTTCTATAATAAGAATATTAAGAGGTCAGTCAACCAATTCCGAATAAACGGAAGAAAAGATAGCTCAACCACCTTGGGAGGAAAAAATTCCAAAGAGAAGGAGGAAAAAGAATCGACCATGTAATAGCAGCCTTAAATGTCATTTCATCAAACATATGGTGCGAAATGACATATTTACCTCTTAATTGACGAAGAGATAACGGAATCGGGACTAGCATCACAAAGTCTTGCTTTTATAAGTCTGGGCATCTCTGATCTGGCTTTAAAGTTCGGCATCAATTAGTCCGTGAGTGAAATTTCGTGGCCCGTGGGTGATAAACCCATTTAGATTGACGAAGAGATAATTGGGACTAAGGTCAAAGTTTTGCTTTTATAAGTCTCGCACTCGTGGACGGCTTCAAAGTTCGTGCATCAATCAGTCCGTGAGTGAAAGTTCAGCCCGGGTGATAAAACCCTATCTAGATTATATACTATTGGCGTAGATAATATTCTCACACCGTAGACGTCATATCAATAATATATACATCTATTTCAAATATTATCTATATTGTAACAAAATTATCTCAATACAATTATGTGATGATATATGCTATATATAAAAAGGGTAATTTGTGGACATTTTTCCTATTAACAGCCAAGTCATATTATAGTTGGTGTCTATGTGTCAATTTTGGCTAATTTTCCAATATAAATTGATTGTCTCTTTTTTGTCATTTTGCTGAAGTCGAACTTGAATGTTCATACTTTTAAATATGTGAGGGAATAACACTAGATAGTAATATTTATGGTTCTTTTAAAAGTATATGTCCATTGTATTTAGCTTCTAATTTTTCAAATATCACTGACTTTGAGGCATGAAACAAAACACCAAAATTAAGCTTTTATACCGGTACGAGCCGTACTTTTATCGCTCACTTCAAATTTGGGTGGCATTAGAGATACCATCTTAGATCATATTTTGTAAACCACACGATATGGCGGTTGATGAAGTATACTTCTTTTCAATGGAAAATACTAGGAGACCATATTTTTGTACCACATGATGTGGTAAACGATGCACATAACCAACATCCAACAAAAAGAACTTAATACCGAGCGAATATGTATACATCACTTGCGTGTGTTATAAAATGAATAAACGACGAGTTAATGTGTATTTATATGTCACATTAAATAAATACATGTATTATAATTTAAATAGAATAATCCGTGATGATGAAGAAGGGATACGCCTAAAAGTTAAGTAATAGGAGAAAGGATGAGAAAATCTTAAAGGGTATTTACCATTTAATGGTACCTGCTATCGAATTCGCCTGTGATTAATTTGCGCCTGACCCCAAATGAATCTTAACCATTTAACAAGAATATCATTCAACGATACGGCATCACTCAAAAGCTGATTCGTGAGCGATAACAAGTTAATGCACCAATCCTAGCTGGACAAAAAAGAAGACAAAAGCGAAACAAAAAGTAAGTTAATTGAGGGCCTCAATTACCTGATGCTGAATGTGAATCATTCATCACATGCAGATTGCTTTTTAGTTTTTACAATGAGTGCTACGGTTTTAAACACTAAATTCTTTAATTCCATCAGCCACAGGATCTCAAGGAGTAACGACGACCGTCTATTTTTGAGCACTTGATACCTTTTTTTTGATCTTTGTAGGAAAATTAGTTGTAGCTTATTTTGGAAAATTACAAGCCAGACATTCAAGCTGTGGTGACAATTACAATCTCATACATCACTCAAACGCTATAATGACATACACAAAGTTTTGATTTAGTTACAATGCAAAACATAATCAAATGAACGAATTTTGGAGTAATTTCAATTGGAGGACGTTTCGTGAGTCGCTTAACTTGATCGTATCAAAATATCATATTTTCCCACCACAAGTAGTTACCTTCTCATTAATAAAATAAAGCAGCGCTAAGCAATGGCCTTGAGAAACCATAGCTGGGGCTTAAACGCGCTTTTGGAGCCCAAGATGACTTTGTGATGGATTCATGGCCTTCCCTGGAGATGTGTCTTAACGTTCTGTGATCTTTGAAACAAACTACATTCAATGGATTTGGAGGAGATTTGAGGCTAAACGTAATGGACAAGCTTCTGTGGCATTCTTCTAGATTAATTAGACTCTAATTTCTAAAAGTTATTTTATATTACATTATTTAGTTTCCTAGTTGGAAAAAAGACTACATTTGTTTGCGTGACTAAGATCAACATATACTGTTTTGCCGGTTCACAATTTTTAGGACGATTATTTTTATTCAACTTTGGAACAGAGAGAACTTTGCTAGGTTCTTGAGACTTTCTACCTTGAGGTGTTCTCATTCTTTTTCTTCTTAATAATATTTTCTATGATTTCAATTATGAACATGCGTAACTAAATTCCATTATGCTAGGCGAAACCTTAAGCCTTAGCATGAATATGTAATTTCATTTAATTGCTTATGATTGATTGCATGCATGCTTTGAATTATTGATAATTGTTTTAAACTATCTAATTGTCTTTGATGACTCGCCACCATTAGGGATGTTTAGATAAGTAATTGGATGCAATTCGGTCGGAATATCACCTGAGGATTGAGTATTGCTTCTTGTGATAATTGTAATTTCACCTAAGGTGAATATCACGTCCTTAGGGTTTGCATGATTTTTCAAAAGGTTTTCATATAACTTAATGAGTCTTACATGTTCATTTGATCCAATATCATGTGACGGATTAAAATGTTGTATATACGTTCGCTGAATATCAATGAGAATAAAGAGACAGGAAAACCTAACCTTCAAAGTAAAGATGTGTGCAGATTCATAAGTAATTGGTAGAAATTCATAAGATTGCTAGTGATGGTGGAACCCTAGTGCTTTTATAAATTGGTATTTAAAACCTTTTCTTTATCATATTTGTTTTTAATTAAAATTCCTTTTTTTTAATATTACTTAAAATCAAAATCTCTTTTCTCAAATTTCAATTCTAAGTAGTTAAATTAGAATTGTTTTTACATAAATTATCCAAATAGTCCTTGAGGAGAACGATTTGGCATAAGCATCTATATTACAACATCCTTGTTTGCATAGACGTTAAAAATTATATCATGGATCGCACTCACCGTTTCCTCCACTTCTTCCTTCCTGCTCGACTTCGATTCAAACCAAACAAAGCTCCTGCTCGAATTCAATTCATTCTTCCGCACACAAACCTAGAAACCCTCAAACCACCACCATTCTCATCCTTTTTAGCCTCATGAACTGGAAGTCCAAGTTTCAATCTCACTCCATAGGTCAAGATTCATGCCTTGCATGTGTACAATTTGGTGAAGGTTTGAAGGAGCTGAAGCTGAACTGAAAACCCAGATTTCGACGAGGTTTTCCAGTGAATTTGCAAGCTTCCCAGCCTTTTTCAGGCCCTCATGGTCATCCAAGCACCAAAACCATACGTGTGTTTCGGGATTTTACTTCTTTGGGCTTTATTTGACCATCTAATTCTTATAGCTGTGTGGTCTGGTGTTTAGTGGGCGTATGAACGCGCAGAGTTTTTGGCGGGCTTGGTGCCGAGGGAGATCTTGGCGGTGGAGTTTGGAGTCAACAAATCAATGGATAACGGAGAAGGAGATTAGAAAGTGCCAATTTTTAAAGACATAAGGCGATGTTACTGTGAATTTTGCGGGATCGCTTCTCATATCCTCGCCTCAATTGTCAAAGGTTTTCATCCCCTTCTATTAAATTTTGCTTTTTAATGATTGAATTATGAATTTTAATAAATTGAGTTTTGAATTTGAGGGATTTTGCTGTTGTGGGTTGGATATGGGATTTTGTATTTTTAAACGAAATTTGAAGTTTTGGGTTTTATCTTATTGATTGTGTTATTTTGTATTTATTTTTGGTTATTTTTTGCTGTAGGATGAGATGGATAGAGAAAGAGGTTGGGGGAAGAGTGAAGGGGAAAGAAAGAAGGAAAAAATCCACATTTGGTGAAGAATGTGGGTGCTACTTTCAGAAAACTGCACACATTCAAGCAACATATGCAAATCCATCTCCTTCCTCTTCAATTTTTGTTGTCGTCAATTTTTCAGTTGTTGTTAACGTGTGTAGTGTACTTTTTAGACCCTTCAAGAGATAATGAAAGGGTGAGTGGACTCACCTGTGATAGCCTAAGCAAGAGCCCAACAAAGAAATAGGAGAGACAGCCCATTGAGACCAATTGCTTAATGCTTCTCGGGATTAACTAATAATAAAGAACACGAGCGCTTATAAAAGCAATCGACCACCTATGGCAAGTTGGTGCCCCGACAACCGTAGAAGACAAAAAACCCCAAAAAGGGAAACCCCTAGTACCACCAAACCAGCCACGCGCCAACAATCAAAGCAGTGTAGAGGCCTGGGCGAAGACATGCTTTGTTAGTCCCATGAGCCATGGAAGACTTTTCAACCACTCATAGTCGAGCACAAGGGTGGGGCGGTGTTAGCACAAAGCTCTATGTCATCAACCTAAGATGACTCCCACTCCTCCAAGTGTTGCCCAACCAATTAAAGAGTAGCCTACATGCTATGCTTACGTGTTAAAACTCATTTAATGCGGAGAGGGCGATGTATTCAAGGGTGCAGGAGTAGTGAACTCAGCTACAAGGCCTATATATGTGGGACAAGCCTCTCTTAGTTTAGGATTAAAAACTTACATGAAGGAGGTGGGTCTCACGCATTTAAAGAGAGAAAAGTAAATAGAATCATAACTTTTCATGGAATTTCTCACTGTGTGGCATTCAAAATCAAAATTCTCTTTCATAACAACTGTAACTGAGCCAACTGGGAATTTAATTAGTTCACATTGAATTCCAACCTCAGTATGAAAACAAATGGTGGCACACCAGATAATTTAGGAAAGCACATTCAGACTACAACAGTAAAACCAAGTTCGTCACTTGATTGAAATATTCCTCTGTACAAACAAATCCAACATCCCAAAACATGTCAAGCTATAACACAACAAATCACTATATGTCATTTTTTATATCTTCTAATCATCTCACTGTCAAACTCTTAATATATAGAAGCCCTTTTTCGTGGGAAAAAGACACTAACAATCTGCAATTGTATTAGCACTCCAAGAAGAATAATGTTTTGTAAACTTGTCCTCGTTGCAGATTCATATGCCAGCAAGGAAGATATACATATATCTTGGTCTTTAACGTGTCTAATTGTTGGAGATGTTTGAGTAGTAATACCATTCCAAACTTTGTCCCATTATTTGTCACCACCCAAAAGTTCCTACTTCTTATAAGGCTGTACCGTACAAAGTGATTTGGAGTAATGGAACCATGGAGAGGAAAATTGGACTCAACTCGGGTTTGTGTTACATCCTCGCTCCTAGTCAATATTATTTTATTCCCGAAGGTGCGAAATGACGATTTTGCCCTTGGTTGACCTTTCGGTTGACTTTTTGCGTCGTAACTCGTACAACGCATTCACTTGTATTTTCTTGACGTGCTCGTCGATACGAACGCGTAGACGCAAGCCGTACGTCGTTCGGACTCCGAACGAATATTTTACGGACGTTGATTTTCGACGTTTCCCGTAATTTAAATTTGGACAGTTTTGGATTGATTAGGCTGGGGCCCAATAGTCTGCAGGCCATGTGGCCTTGTCCTTGTCTGTTGACTCTTGTCCCTCACTCTCTCTCCCGTGCTTTCTCTGCAACACAAAACAACAAAGGAGCAAAAAGCTCCAAATTCTACTCAAGGCACCCCGTGCCTATTCCCCCTCCATTGTGAGCCATCCTTTGGCCATGGGAGACCACTATCACCACCATCATCATCCTCATCAAACCTGGGTCACGGTGAGCCCAGAAAACCCGAGCAAACTTCGAATCCAGGATCGGCCATTTTTCCGGCGAGATCTTCCTCGGCCAAACTCGGCCTCCTCGACCTCGATCCAACCTGAAATCACCATCATTGGACTTCTGGGAACCCTGGGATCACAACCTAGGGCCTGCGTGTGAAGGAGACCTCGACATCGACGAGTTTTGGTTTTGGCCGAAACTTTGAAGCCAAATTCCAGCCACCTCCGGCCATTGACCGGCCCCCAAATTGGTAAATTCTGAATCTCCTCACTCCTAGCTTCATTTTGGTACTTGAATCGTCCAATTTGGACTTAAAACGAGGAAGTTATGAAGCTTTGAAAAATCCCCAGAATTCCGGCCAATTTTCCAGTTTCCGGCGACGGCGACGGCGGCCGGCGGCGGCGCCGGCGACCGAAAAAAAGACCAGCGTCGACCGGCGCTGACGTCATCGGACCTGGTTGGACCGGCCTTGCTGACGTCAGCAGACCGGTTCAGACCGGACTTGCTGACGTTAGCAGTGACCGAACTGGCTTGAGCCGAGCCGTGTTGACGGCTTGAGCCGAGACGTGTTGACCGGCTCGAGCCGAGCCGAGTTGACCGGCTCACCGGCTCAGCTGACCAGCTCGCGGGTGAGCCGCGCGTGGAGCTGCGCGTGGAGCCGTCGGCTCCGACCTTCAAGCCGCGCGTGAGGGCGCGTGGAGGGTTCAAATTGCATTCTGTTTTCACGGGTCGACTCGTGACGACGTGTACTACCTCGGGGTAGTATGCATGTTAATTTTTGAGGTGTTTTGGACCTCCAAATTGAGAAAAGCAAGGGATAGGTTTATTTAATTAGTTAATTCATTACCTTTATGAGTTTAATCACTGTACCGGTGATATCTCATATAGGTGAGACCAAATGGCAACGTGTGGCGGCGTGTGTGACGGCACACGACGGCCCACGGCGGCGGTTTTGGGGTTTCCGACCCCGAAACTCCGTTTTCGGATTTCCGAACGCCGTTTTCTTCGTATTTTCAATTACGTTATTAATCTTGGGTGTTCCAAAATAGGTTTGGCGACCCTTGGCGCTCGGAGGACGTACGTTTGGACTTCCCGGCTTCGGTATCTGTGAGTGGGCCCTTTCCCTACTATAAAATGTGATTTATTTTTGGGAAATTATATTTTGGTTTATTGCCTACTCTGGTAAATGATTTTAAATTGGTATTTGACTCGTATTTCAGTAGACCTTGTGCTTAGTGGTATTTACTCGGTTTACTAGTTTCAGCTCAGTATTTCGGTAGGCTATGGAAATTAGTGGGCATGGGCCCACATTTCCATTTGGGAATTATACCATTAAATTGGTGATTTTCGTATTATTTTGTACGCATATTGCTAGTATCGATTCGGCCATATTTTAGGGAATTTAGGGAATTAAGTATTTTAATTCCCTACTTGTACCTATTTGCGATTATGGGTTTTATACCTATCTGACGGCCTTGAGCCGTATTTGGGTGAACCTTAGATATGGTAATTTTCTATCGTATTTTGGGTTCACCTAGTTTGCCATTAAGTTGGTATTTCTATACCTTGGTACCCATGTGGCGTATCCTCGGTATTTCACGTATTTCAGTCCTACGCTTGGTATTTCGGGTACGGCCCCGAGAATACCATATATACATTGATTTGCTTGAGGGCATCCCGTTTAGGGAAATTACCTCACTCGTTTACCTCACTTTGTTTTATTCAAATTATTCCGTGGTATGTTTTTATACGCTCAACTTGGGAGGCTTACACGGTGTTGTTGTACTGTCCGGGGCCAGGGCCAGCCTTCACGTGATGTTCACATGCACCGATACGCTCGCTATGGACCCATAGTAGGTGCCAGCCTGTTCTAGGTCGCATGGGCGACTCGAACTTGTTGTGATGCGATTAGCGCCAGCTTCACGTGATCGTAGTACATGAGCGTACCATTATTTATACACCCAGCCTGTTCATGACAGAATATATCTGTATGAACTTGT
>JAEHOF010000130.1:0-51472 GCA_018257905.1 Gillenia trifoliata | reverse complement strand
AAGCTAAGTCCCCAGTACATTGGTCCTTACGAGATTGTGGCGCGTGTTGGCGCAGTTGCGTATCGGTTAGCCTTGCCAGCGGAGTTATCTCGGGTACATGATGTTTTCCATGTTTCCATGTTGAGGAAGTATGTACCGCACGAGTCACATGTACTCCAACCACAACCTTTGCAGCTGAATGAGAGTTTGAGTTACGAGGAGGAACTAGTAGAGATTTTGGATAGAAAAGACAAGGTTCTGAGGAACAAGGTGATACCTCTGGTGAAGGTTCGGTGGAGTAACCATGAGGTAGAGGAGGCTACTTGGGAGACTAAGGAGCATATGCGGGCGCAGTATCCGCATTTATTCTAGTAGTTTTGTTTGTAATTTCGCGGACGAAATTTTATTTAAGGGGGGTAGATTGTTACAACCCGTCCCAAAATTTATGTGAAATTACCAAAATACCCCTAGTGGCAATGTTGACTTTTCGGGACGACTTCCGAAAATTTATTTCTTTCCATATTCATGATGTACTCGTCGATACGGAGTTAAAACGAACGTTTTACGAAGCTTTAAAGTGTAGGGGCATTTTAGTAATTTGCACTCCGTAAGTTGGAATTAGGGTTTTTGGCTGGCTGCTGTGCAGCCAACCCTCCCCATCATTCTGCACGTCTCTCTCTCTCCCTCTCTCTTTCTCTCCTATTTTCTCTCTAAGCCAAGAACGAACCGACAAACCCTAACCTTGGTCGAATCACAAAACCATCAAGCCGTCGCCCAAAATTCATACCATCACAATCGTCTCGTCATTCTGGATGAGGCTGTGATTTTAGAATCTTCAAACTCGAACCCGATCGTTCAAACCGACGTCGGAACGGAATAGGCAAACTGTTCATCGATTTTCTGTACAATACAGACCAAGGTAAGCCTCGAGACCAGTACCATTGGTTTTATTGGATTGAGTAGGTTCAAATCGATATAAAGAACGTCGAATTTGGTGCAGTTTTGAAGGAGAACGGAATTAGGGTTTCCCGAAGCTTCCCGGCCAATTTCAGGCTATCTCCGGCCATTTTTCCGGCCTCAAATTGGTATGAAAATATTCTACACTTCAATACCTTCAATTTGATATATGGCACGTTCAATTTGGCCAAAGAACGAAGAAGATATGAATTTTTGAAGTTTTGGGACTTAATCGGCATTTTTTCAGAATTTCCGGCGAACCAGGCTCCGGCGACCGGCGAGAGGAGGAAGAAGAAGGAATATTCCGTCAAAGGTAACGAAATATTCCTGACGGCGTCAGAATATTCCGTCCAGAAGGTATATTCCGTTAACTTTAACGGCGCTGACGTCAGCAGCGCGTGGGACGGCGCGTGCAGGCGCGTGGGGCGCTTGGGTGACACGTGCCAGCGCGTGGAGACACGCGCCAGCGCGTGGCGACACATGCCAGTGCGTGCCGGCGCCTGCCAGCGCATGGCCGGCGCGTGAGGCCACCTCTCGGCGCGTGGCGGCGCGTCCGACCGTTTCCCGGCGCGTGGCGGCGCGTGCAGCGGCGCACGGCGGCGCCGGCGGCGGTGGACGGCGGCTGTAGGGTTTTCGGGCTCCGGAAATCGTTTTTCGAGCCCGTTTTCGCTAAAATAGTATTATTTTTGGGGTATTTCTCTTTAAGGCCTATTTTTTAAGTTATTTTAGGGAAGTTCTAATTTGTTCCCTAATATTAAATAGGTAATTCTTCGACTCCGCACACCGAGGAGGGCAACACCGAGGGAGATTTCACTCCCGATCACCTGTGAGTGGACTTTTGCTTTATTAAATGGTTTTTCTGATTGAAAATAAATATGAACTTGGTTTCTTTGTGGTTTTAAATGGTTTTTGAAGTATGATTATTTATATATATTTATTTATAAATATATATACATGTTGATAATTGTTTATGCAACCATATTTGTTTTATTTATGGTTATATATTGGGATATGAATTTAAATGGTGATTGTGGTTTTATACCAAAGTATGATTATACATTTGGAATGGTTTACACTACGATATCACTTTTGGTTTATTAAATGATATTTTATTATATGGTTTTGAGGGAAATTTTTATTTATGCAATACTTGATATTTGGGAATTATGAATGGGATTTTGGCTTCTATAACTGTACACATGAATATGTATGTATGTTTTCAAACACACTTGGTATGCTTTCACTACGTTGTAGTACCGTTCTCATGGCCATAGGACAAGTCTCACATGTTTGGGTCACACGCACTGTACTCCAGGGGTATTGTCCGGTAAATACCTTAGTGCAAGCTTGTCTTACGTTTATTGTTGTTTATGGGGAAAAGGCCCCACTACGTAAGGACTCGGGTGTGACGCGCTGCAGCGCAAGTGCTTACATGTGTGTGGTACTAGGAGTACAAATTAATGGATAACGTAAAGTGCTTGTACGGTGATTGAGAGGCTGTTCCTCAACCCGTACATGGGTGATCGCTCATATACCCTGTGTTGGTTTTCCCTTGCTATATTATTGGAATTATGAACTGTGATTTACGAGTATTATATCTTTTGATATGTTTCAGTATACGTTTAAAGTATTTTTGAAAGATACTATGATAGTATATTTCTACGATTATTACTGTTTTTCAAACAGGGGGTTAATATGTTGAAAAGAGTATGGTTTGCGAAAACTTTGATTTTTGTCCACTCACACTTTTGTTTTGCGCCCCTTCAGGACATAGTGATAGTGCATTCGGCGCAGTCGAGGATTTTTGCGTGGCATTTCTGATTATCCATCCAGGCCATGTAGGGATCTATCTCTTTCGATTTCTATAATAATATACATCCCACTGTTATGGATAGAGATTCTAGGAACTCATTTTATTATTTGTTTCCATTGTTTCAAAATTAATGCCTTTCCCGAACCATATGCATATTGACGTTGAGTTTGCAACTTTAATACAATTTAATTTTGGTTACTAAGTGTTGTCATGCATTTAATGGCTTCGTCACTTAGTGTCGGCCCGACACGCTCGCACTCGGTATCCCGGGTATCGGGTGGGGTGTGTCACAGCATTTGACCTCAATACCCTGACTATTAAGCGTCACAGGAAAACAAACTTGAGGGCTGGTTTCATGTTATAGACCCGATCTTGGCCTCAAAACTATACAACTCTTTTCTTTTTTTTCCCTAATATAAATTAATATAGGCCCTACAGAAAAATATTCCAAAATAATACTATTTTAAGCGAACGGGCTCGAAAAACGATTCCCGGGGCACGAAAACCCCTACGGCCGCCATCACGCGCCGGCTCCGCCGTGCACGGCCTGCACGCTCCGCCACTCATGGGGAAACGGCGAGCGCGCCTGCCAGCACCAAGAGGAGCTGCCACTTCGCCGACATGTCGCCAAGCGTGTACGCGCTGCACTCTCTCTTTAGCGTGATCCCACAGCGGTGACGTCGACCATAGCGCTGTGACGTCGGCGTCGTTAGACTAAGGAATATACCTTCTTCGGCGAATATTACGGCGCGCGTCGGCGATATTCCGTTACCCGTTCAGCGGAATATTCCCTCTTCTTCTTCCCCTGCCGGTCACTTGGAAGCCTTGTGGCACCAAATGCGTCTATCACGATTTGGTTGGCGAAATTTGGAAAATTTCGAATTAATCTAAAACCAAAAATTCATAACTTCTTCGTTCTTTGGCCAAATTTAATGTACATATACTAAAATTGAAGGTGATGACGAGTAGAATATTTTCAGATGAATTTGGGGCCGGAAAAATGGCCAGAGATGGCCTGAAATTAACGAGCTTGGAAACCTAATTCCGTTCTCCTTCAAAACTGCACCGTTGGCGTTCTTTATATCGATTTGAACCTACTCAACGTAATAAAACCAATGGTAATGCCCCAAATTAATTTTCCAGAGCATATACAAGTTGATTACCAATTGTTCCTTCGTTGCATAAACCATGAATAGCCAATGCCCCAAATTATTTGTGAAACGTGCAAATTAATTCTCAAATTTTCCTAAGTTAATTCGGTTTGAATGAAACACAACTCGCACCAAATTATTCTTATCAAGTTATCTAACTATGAAACGCATGATAGATAAACATATAAAGATCATTAAGCATTGTGAAAATCATAAGCATTGACTAGACAATCGTAACTATGAAGCATGATACTCTTGCGTGAGATTTTACTAACACAGCTTGATGTCCCTTCGATTTGTACTACTTATGAATACAAGTTCATAACGATTGAAGTGAAACTCACTTATATTCTAGCTCCAAACCTAGCATGCAAACTAAGTTGGCCACCTTAATAAACATACAAGGATAAGTTCTCTATAAAAAAAGATAAGTAAATCACATTCACAATTTATGAAGAAGCATCGGATAAATCAACTCATAATAAACATATGTTCATGTTCAAATTCACCTTAGCTATAAAAGAAATTATTTACTCTCATGATTGAGCTCAATTTCACAAGAAACATTGAAAAACAAATAACAAAATCTGAGTTTGGATAGATACAACTTTGAATTCCACGGTTTGAATTGAACGTCTTCTTGTCTTCACCTTCGATGGATGGATGAATTGAAGGGTGAATGGAACAGTTATAGGGCTCAGTATGTGGTAGAGATACCTTGGCAGAGAGAACAAGAGGGATGAATGCGTGGAGGTGGTGTGTCAAATTGGTGCTTCCTTGATGGTTGAATCGTTGAAGGACTCCAAAGGGCACAATTTAGAGAGTGTTTAGACATCCTTAGGACTCCTTATTTCATACGAGTAAGTGTAGAAACACGCACAAAACAAGCGCCACGTTTTCCTTGAAACCAAATCAACTAGGACTCTGCGCTGTTTCGACCTTTTTCCTCACTAAAACAATTATACCTAATTCTAGAAGCATTGGAATTGATATCTATAACATCCTGTGGAAACTAGACATCGAGCTTGCATCCATAATGGCGCGACACATAACTCGGCACGAGAGTGGGTCCTCTATCAGTTGGCGAGTTAAACAACATCAAATCTCACTCAGTTCCACTTTTTGCAATTTTCCTTCTTTCCCAAGCTTCTATCTTCTAATCCATGCAAATGAGGTCATAATCCATCACTTGTGTTTACTCGTTAATAACTTTGCATGTCTAGTCTTTGTGCTCCAATGCTTGCCACCTGACATTCTATTTAAATCAAATTACGCTGCAGCCGCTCCTTTAGCCTTCTAATTCCAACTTTGCCATTTCTACCTACAATAAAACAAAAATAAAATAAAATACTACAATAAATAAAAATTAACTAAATAAACATAGATCAATAAGATAATAACGTTGCATAAATATGCTCTATCATAATAGTATCTGGTATAATTCAGAAGACATCGTAGCTAAATTATGTATAGGTAGATCTCTCAGATATGCAGTGTCTCAATGGTAAAGACATAACTCGTTTGAGAATCAGTCGTAATCCATCACTTGTGTCCTTTCGTTAACTGCATCCCCAGTCACGCTCATTTGAGAATGTGCCATGTATGAGGAAGTCGAGTTGAATAACCAGCGTCGGCCATAATGAACAAGGCGGACATCATTCCAAAGATAAAGTGGGTTGGGTCAGTTCGGTGATGCATAGGGATAAAATGAGCCCACTTATCCATTGTTCTTTTAGGTACCGCATGGATGTCTTTAACACAAGTGTCTGGCGTGTAGGTGCGTTGTTATATCTTGCAAAGTTCACAACAAAGGAGATGTCGGTCTAGTGCATTGAGCCAAGTACAATAAAGTGTCAATTCCCACTTAGATATGGAACTTTAGGTTCAAGACCTCTTTATAATCATCTTTAGGACAAAAATTGATCTCGTTTTTTTCCATCTAGTATTCGGATGACCATGGGAGTACTTGAAGGTTTTCGCTTTATCCTCGTTAAGCGACTCGACACCTTACAAGGTGTAGTTTGATTGGTTGACCAAAATACCATCGAGCGATTTGCTCAATCTCCCGAGGCCAAGGCAGTGAGTTTTTCCAAAATCTTTCATCTCAAATTTAACTTCAAGTGTGGCGGTTTCCTCAAGCTCTTGAAGTCCCTGAAGCGCAACAATTACCAAATTTGAAATAAACTTCTTAATATACATGCAAGTGCATAGCTTGTTATTCTCATATCCCTGGTGATCAAATAATCACTACGATGGTTATACCACATCCGTCTGATTGCTTTAATCTATAAAAACAAACAGATCATATAGAAGAGTGTTTAGGTAGTGGAAACTATTTAGATGTCGATCGTGGATGTCCTTCGGGAAATTTCATATAAATATCGTATCTAGGTCCCTATAAAAGATACATTTGTGATAAATCATAGTTTTGCATATTCATTCTTTGGAAGCTGCAGTTGATAAGGTAGCGAAGCGTTATGGTGTCCATTACCAGGAATAAGTCTCTCATAATGAACTCTGGGGTGTTGAGAGAAGCCTTGTGTGCCACATAGGCGTGCTTAAGTAACGCACTATTTTATTCTTCTCATTAGTCTTCCTTACGAACACACTATTATTAGCAGGCTACATTATGTAGCGTTGGGACGCTAGGCCCAAACACTTTACGCATCACTAAGAAATCAAGTTATATCTGGATTGCTTCCATCCATTGACCAATCAGTTACGTAATAGGCATTAGTTAACGGAATGGGTCGATGTCATCGTAATCAAAATATGAGTAGCTCTTGCAAATGCAAATGCATCGTCGGCGATAATCTCATTTAGTTCCCAGGACAAGCTGCACTAATGAACTGAAATCTCTTGATTCTTGGGAGGCGATTGTGTCTCTTCCAAGATACTACAGTAATCTAGTCTAACCTTATGCTATGGATCGAGATAAGACAACATTGGATTCGTTAGTTTGACTAGTTGTCTTTGTATGTTTCCTCCTCTGAGATATGAATCCTTCGAACCAATGGGTCTCCCAAGCTTCACGGTAGGTGTGTGATTGGCCCCTAACGTGTGTGCGGGCAGCCTTGATAGGGCCGGCCAGCCAGGCTAATAGGAAGCGGCCACATCCTTTTGGGCGTTAACCCAATGTTCATTAGGTACGTCTATCCTTTTAGAGTATATTTGCAGCTAGTATATATGATCTGCGTCAACTTTCTAGATCAAAGAAAGCGTCTAGCATGCTTTGGACAACATTACGTAAATCTAGAGGATTCTTCACTTGACCTCAAGTAGGTTTGGGTTTCGAATGAGCACTATATCACTTTGAGGGTCCACAAGAGTCAGGACCTGATTTTCATACATGGACTCCATCGGTTCATATTGCTTGTCATTTCTTTGAATCAATGTCGGACATTGTTTCTTTGTAGTTTGAAAGATCTACCTTTGTGTCATTCTCACCCAAGAAGAATTGCAATTCGATAAAGGCATCATTTGCATGCCATACCTCTAAGATGGCTTGTAACCAGCACCAAATCTACGTGGAGTGAGGGTTCGGGAACATAGTTGTTTGCATGTTAAGTGGTTGTTTTGGAATATCATATATTCCTTTCAGGTGTCATTCTCGTACTTTCGTGAGAACTAAATCTTCCTCGAGGAATTTAGCATTTAAAGGGACAAAGACCTTCACAATTCGTCAAGATGATAAATTCGTATCCCAAAGTGCAGTGGAATACCCCACAAAAAGCACTTAGCGGCTTCGCTTCAAGCTTGCCAAATTCAAGCTTCTTTACTTCGCTAGACAACCCCCCAATCCTAATATGATTAAGACTCATTTTTTCTATCACAGTAGTTCATAAGGCGTTTGTGGAGCATGATTTGGAAGGCACTCTATTAAGCAAGTAAAATTTGTTGTATAAAGTGCATGCCCCTAAAATAAAGTGGTGAAATTCATCATAGAGCGAATCATGTTCATCAAGATTCGGTTCTCCCTTCAGAAACTCATTATGTTCCACACTCCTTGGAGTAATCTAGAATACGGCACTTTCAGGATATTCACCTTGATCCTATACGAGGATTTTTATACGCTTTCTAGTTTGCTTCTTTACCTCATTCTTGAATTTTTTGAACTTTTTAAAAGGATTGAGACTTATATTTCATTAAATACACATAGCCATCTTTTGTGAAAAATCATCGGTGAATGTAATATAGTAGGAGAAACTCATCTTGATGTAGTGGACATTGTGGTCCACAGAGCATCGGTGTGGATTAACCCTAGTAATTTTGTGGTTAGCTCTCCATTCCCGGTGAATGGAGATTTAGTCATCTTCCCCTTTAAACAAGACTCTGAAGTGCTAATTTGGTCATTTACCCAGATGAGCGAGTATGTCCCGATCTTTGGACATCTGAGAATCTTATTTTGGTTCACATGTCCAAGTTTAAGGTGCCAAAGTTTTACTTGGTTAACTTCTTCTCTAGCCTTTTGGGTTTGAGGTATTCCCCTGCTCAATACGGTACATTTTTATTTCTTGCCTCTGGGTGAAAAGGTCCACTCGACCATATTTCCTTGAGAGACGATTATGATCATTCAATGCAGTACAACTCATATTGTCAGAGCAAAATTGAGTATCCATCTCGCCAAAAGCATAGAGATAGAAATCTGAGATTCTTATACATGATAGAAAAGTATAAACAATTTTTAAGTTCCAAGACTTCACCCGGAGAATTAATTCCAAGCACATAAGTGCCTATAGCTTTCTTTGAGACTCTAATCACAGAGTACCCAACTCGTACTATCATCTCACCCCTTGCATAGTTTTACCTTTCTTCTAGTCTTTGCATGGTGTTGCAAATATGTTGCCCTAGCTCTGAATCAAATATTCGGGAATGGGAATAGCCCGAAAAGCATTCTCTATGGCCAATTAGTCCATTCATAAGTTATGTGCATAAGGCTCATGAGCTCGCACCTTGTATTTTTTTCTTTTCAACGTTCATCCTTTCCACAATGAAAGCATGTTTCTTTAGTTTTCTGGCCTTCTTCTTTTGCGACCTTTTCCTTATATTTGCATTGTCCCTCCCCTTTGTTTATTTTTGAATCTTTGTTCAAAATTTAACACATGGCAATCATCTAAGAAGAGAATGATTGAATCCATTCACTTTATAGTTTACTATAAACTTAGTAAAAATCATCTGAGAGATGCAAGGAAAAAGTCTTGAGCCATTTTTCCATTGATGTGAGTTCCTAAACTCTCAAGATCTTGGAAGATCTTCACCATCTTCTGTCCATGTTCATGAATAGATGCCCAATTTCCATTTTACAATTTAATAGACTACAAGTTATTGAAAATCGAGAACCACTCGGTTCCAGTCATGCATCTTATGTAGACTATCAACATGGCACATGAAGTGTCCACCATGCTTATGTGCTTCTTAAGCTCCTCACTAAGTGAAACGAGGATTAAGCTTTTTGGCATGTAAGTCATCCTCTATGTAGTAGCATAATTATCACACTTCTCTTACGAAGCTTGTTTTGAAAGAGGTACATGAGGTTGGGTTTGGCAGTACATATGCAATGCCACTCACATTGAGACATTCTCAATGTGACGATACCAAGCTAGGAAATCATGGCCACTTGGAGGCCTTCTTTGTCAAGTATATGGGTAGGTGAGTTAACACACCTTGACCGGGATATCAGAAGGAGTCACCAGAAATCCCGAGGCATGTGGCCGACATCTAAGAGGGTGTGAAAGCCATGTCATGTGTGGATGATGTGGAAAATTTCGATTAAAATAAAATCGAGAGTCTAGAGAAGTTATTGATACGAGTGTAGAGTGCGCGAGTGCGGGCCCAGAACCATAACACCTGCCCGGCATGAAATGTTCAAAAGCATAGTTAAGTGCGATAAGAAAAATACAATTATTCCCATCGGAGTAGGATGGATGAAACATACTGAGCGAGGAGAAATCCCCTACGTTTATGCGTCTTGAAGTCATAAATACCATAGCAGTCTCGTGGCCATAAAAGTCCGGCCCTACTAAGTCTGGAGGGCGCAAAATAGAAAGTGTGAGTGGGCAAAAATAATAGTTTCTAAAACCTTTGCTTTTTCATAACATAAGTAACCCCTCTCTGAAAAACACATATAGTTTCCCAAAAGCATACTACCTCTGTTGATGTAAGCCGTCCAAGCAGTATAAAGGCACAACTGCCAAGATACGGGGTAAACACAACTATCTCGACATAATATAGTATACTCGTCAACATATCTGAGACACACAAGCCCATGCAGAGAAAGTAGCTACATGGAACGGGTTGGGTGTAATCTATATATATATGCTCGATTACTACGATCACGTGGTAGCGTTAATTGCGTCACTACGAGTCCTACCTACCTAATGCAAACTAGTACAATTTGACACCTACAATGGATCCAGGTGAAATGTGATGCGGATGTGAACTTACATGTGGTAGTCTACGGCCTTGGGGCCAGTACTAGACACCGAGTGAATGCATGTATGATGAGCAAATAAAAATACATATGATCATGCCATCACAATTTCACAATCTCAACATAATATACTTTATGCTTAACTTTCGTAAGTAAAAGCATGGTATGATGAAAATAATTCACAAAATCATAGTGAAACTAATATTAATAATATAAGTTTCTCAAAGCAAAAGCCCTACTCAACGTGTAGTTGGGCCGTGGCCAGTCTTGCCTTGCTGACATTTGTACTCCTCGTGGTAAGTCTCACCTATATGAGATATCACTATAGTAATGATTAAACTCATAAAGGTTACTAATTAAACGATAAACGACACTTAACCTTTGTTTTCTCAATTGAGAAGGTGAAACACTCTGAAAAAATACCATATGTCTTGCTAGGTCGTACGCATCGATCACAGTCGCCTCATGTGACCAGAAGTGAAAAAAGTGTGCCCACACACGGGCCTACCTCGGCTCACGTCTGCGCCGCATGCGCGGTCAACCGCGGAGTCAAACTAAAGAAGCGTTAGTTGACGGGTACATTCCTGCTTGAAGATTTCGGTATCTCCATTAAATCTATGAGAATATTCCTAACGCGGCATTAAAGGAATATACCTCATAATATTTCGATCACAGAACAGTTTACTAATGCTCCGACCGGTTTGGATCAGGTTGAGGCTAATCTAAAACGGTCATGCTACAACTTCGAGGCGGTCGCCCGACCTGCATGATCGTAAGCCCGTCCCCGGGTCGCCCGAGTTTAAAATTTTTCAAACCTTCACATATCTTCTTCATTTCTCAACCAATTTCACATTCTTTATATCAAAATGAAGCTAGAGATGAGTAGAATGACGATATACCTTTTGTTTGGCCTAAAAAAAGCACGAGAAATGGCATGTATTTCCCTCGAAGGGTTACGACTCTTGTGGCTCTTGATCTCGTCGTTTTATTGGTTTCTTCCTTAGCTTCAAGTCTAGGGACGTTGGAGAAAACAATAGAGGTGGTTTAGAGGCTCAAAATGGTGAGATCGCATCGAAGCCTGGAAGGCCACCATTTGTCGGTTTTGTCTCTGTTGGTGGTCTCGGACCAAGTTTCACGCAACCAAGGCGTGGTTGTGTTAAGCCTACGTCGAGTAGAGCAAAGTGGTGATCTCACGATTGCCTTGGTTAGGCGATTTTTCGAGATAGGGGTACACGATTGCACTCACGGTTTGGTGAGAGAGAGTGAGAAGGAAAAGTGAAAAAAAGAGAGAGAGAGGTGAGGGAAGAGTAGCGGAAAAAAATAAAAGAAAGACGAGGAGATATTTGTTTTGGAGTCTTTGTGTACCAAGCAAAACAATAAAAATTACATTGCACACTCGGTGAAAGTCTAGTGTACACATGTCCAAAATACCTCTCGAGGATTAAACTACAAAAAGAGTCGACGAGATGTTACATGAGTTATTAGGCATGTAAATTAGCGCATAACATAACATAAATCAAATTAGATTGTTGGTATACTCTTAATTGATTTGGGTCTTTTAAATCAAATAGTTCCCCACTATTTTTGGCAAATTCCATATCCCTCTAAATGGAATCAAGGGTTATGTTGAACTCGTGACGGAGTTGGGAGGCTCACCATTACCAAGCCCATCTCAAAATAATATCATATTGGTTAGCGTTAATAATGATGAGAGGATAACTTTTTACCATTCACAACAACCTCTTGTGATTACCCATCTTGTTAGGCCTCTACAGAATGAATTGTCTCAAAATAATATCATATTGACAACATTGCACTTAGTTAAGTTACACCCACTATGCCGGTTCATGTAGGGGTTCAAGCGGCCTCATCATATTAATGGGAATATTGGCCACACTCGTTGCCTACCTTGACCACGTCAAATGTTTTATTGATAGTCTCCTTGATAAGTCAATACTATCGTTATGCTAGGGTGAGCGCTATGTATCATCAAACTGTGTGAGAAAGTACCATGTGGAAGGCCACGAGATGTTCAAAACACTCACCTTTCCAACAATATTATTGATTAGAGGGAGTTTTGTTGGGCTACATCAAAGACATTTAATCTTATATTAAAACAGAAGCATTGCCTATCACAACCATTGGTGCAAATGGTGATGAATTAGTAGTTTATTATAAACCCATCGGTCAACGAGAATATAAAAGACTACTAATGAATGCTTAACTCTCATATGGACTAAATAGTTGTGAAAGGTCTTTGGATGATTATGAACCCTTACAATTTGATCCAACGAGCCTTGTGTTGGACCTCGATCTTATGAATAGTAAGTTGATTTTAGTTACGTGTGTTTAAAATCATTTTAAACCGTTAATCCTATGGAAGCAGCCAAAAACATGGCTCAATTATCTGACCTTAGTTCATAATCACCCACTCACATTCAATCAAATTAAACAAAGAAAACTTCATAAACAATTGGTTTTGAATCTATAGAATTGATTTAAATGGAGCTAATGAAATAAAAATCAAATTATCATTCAAAGAGACAAACTATTTTGATCTTTTACTAATAAGGACTAAGAGACAACATTAGTTCTTGAAGCTAATAATAAAGCCTAAAATGTAATTACCGAACATTTTAGGCTAAGTTTATAAACCAATCTTTTGGGTTCACTTTGTAAATACATAACTTTAGGGTTAAAGCAACATTTTTAAATTACAAAATGGTACAAAAATTGTCTCCCACTAAGGTGTAGCCAGCTAGGGAGAGAATGAGTGAGTTTGAACTCACTTATCTCAATTTGAGGAAAACATGGAAACACGTTTCCTTTCAAACTTTGAGTGATTTAAAGGTTTGTGTTCCTAACAATTAGGGAGCACTAATCTTTGTTTACTAGTTTAAACACCTAAATCAAACACAAAGAACCCAACCTTGAATAAAATTTCAAGATTGTTCATTCTTAGTGTTTTCATGCCAAAACAAAAGGTGGTGAGCTATAGACATTCTAGCTCAGAATATTTGGTGTAAAGTTTGAAAAAATAAGCACAAACACATCCTCCTCTTGAGTTGGTGACCACCCCCCCAAGGCGATGTCCCTAATTTTTTAGCTCAAAATTCTTGCCTTATTGAATCACATTCACAACACTTGAAATAGTATAGATTCATTCATCATTCTGACATTTGAGATGATTCAAATTAAACCATCATTCACAACATTTGAGATGAATAATTCGTGAGTAACATTTAACACTCATCAAAGAAGCAAAATATTCGTAACTTATTACACCATTCAAATCATCATTCATAAATTACAAAGGCAAAGGATTCACCAAACTCTAGGTCTAGGCTCTTGATACCACATGAAGAAAAACTTTGGTTATAGATTATTTGAGCATGGCATGCTTAAATATAACAATTAAAGTAAGCTTGAACTCAAAAAAATCCGATCCCATGACATTCAATGTTACATCCCATTCCGAGAAAAATAATACTATTTATTCACAGGGTGCAAAATGACGATTTTGCCCTTGGTTGACTTTTCGGTTGACTTTTGCGTAAGTAACTTCGTGCAGCGTTTCCTTGTATTTTCTTATGCGTGCTCGTCGTTATGAGCGGCGTGAAGCCTTGGCCAGAACGTCGTTCGGACTCACGAGCAGATATTTCACGGGCGTTGGTTTCGACTTTTCCGTATTTTCCAATTGGACAATTGGTAGTTGAGTACAGGGCCCAAATCCTGTTAGCCCATGTGGCTGCTGTCCCTGTCTGCGGTGACTCACTTTCTCTCTCTCGTGCTCTAATACGCAAAACAAACAAAAACCTCAAAATCTCTCAACACCCGTGCTCTCTTCTCCTCTCGAGCAATTTATTGGCCAATCAACCTCACAGACCTCATCCACTTCAAGTCTTCGTTGCCTTCGATTTGACCTGGACCTATGACTCAAACCCGGAAAAGCCAATTCCAGCAAAACCGAGAACTTCCCTTGTGATTTCTCGGTGGCAAGATCAGATCACCTCGATCTTGCTTGTCACCATTGTGTTCCTAGAAGTCCCAGGAACCTTGTTCAAGCTTTGGATGATCGTTTGGCCAAGAATCGAAGAAATCAAATCGGCCTCCTTTATGCCGAAGTGGCTTCCCTTCAAATTTCGAGGCCATACGGCCCGGTTTGGCCCCAAAATGGTAAAATATTATTCTCCTCACTTCTAGCTTCATTTTGGTACTTGAATCGTCAATTTAGCCTTGAAATGAAGAGGTTATGAAGCTCACGAAATTTCCAGAAATTGGCCAATTTTTTGATTCGACGACGGTATGCGTCGGCGACGGAAGAAAAAAGGTCGGGGGTGGCCGACGTGACAAACCCCGGTCAGGCCGATCTCTGGTAAACATGGTTCAACGGTCGGACGATATTCAAGGAATATTTACGTCGTTAACCTTAACAGCGTTAAAGGAATATTCACGCCGTTAGAATATTGATTAAGCATGCAACCGCGATAACGCGCGTGTCACCGCCGGCCAGTAGAAGCCAACGTGGCCGGCGCGTGTGCGTGGCCGCGCGTGGATGGCTTCCGGTAGCGTGGCAGGCCGTGGAAGCGCGTGTAGCCTCACAGCCACGCGTGGCGTAGCGTGAGGCCAAATGGCAACGTGTGGCGGCGCGTCGTGGCCGTACGGCCGGCACGGCGCGGTTTTAGGGTTTCCGACCCTGAAACTCCGTTTCGGGTTTCGAACGCCGTTTTCTTTGTATTTTGAATACTTTGTTAATCTTGGGTGTTCTAAAATAGGTTTTGTGACCGTGGCGCGTTCGGAGGACGTGCGTTTGGACACGGCCGGTATTTGTGAGTGGGCCCTTTCCTATATTATTTAAATGTGTTTTAAGTTTGGAAATTATATTTGTTTATGCACTACATCGTTACTATGGTTTTAAATGGTTTTAGATGGTTATTTATTCTCGTATTTTTAGTAGACCTTGTGCTTAGTGGTATTTACTCGGTTTACTAGTTTCGACTCGGTATTTCCTTAGGCCATGGGAAATTGGTGGGCTTTGGCCTACATTTCCATGAATTTCACCATTAAATTGGTGATTTGGTAATTACTTTAATACGCGTATTGCTTGTATCGAACCATTTTTATTTTAGGGGGTTTAGAATTAATTGATTTTGTGCCTATTTGTAATTATGGGTTTTTATACCTATCGCGACCTTGGGCAGTATTTAGGTGAACCTTGGAAATGGTAATTTTCTACCGTATTTTGGGTTCACCTAGTTTCATTAAGTTGGTATTTCTATACCTTGGTACCACGTGTGGCGTATTCTTGGTATTTCCACGTATTATAGTTATACGCTTGGTATTTGATCTGACACGAGCATACATATATTTATTGACTATTTTGAGGTTTATCCCTTGAGAAATTACCCTACCTTGTTTTTATTCAAAGAATTATTAATTGGTATGTTTTCGGTTTCGACTAGGGATCTTTTGCGGTGTTAGTTGTCTTGTCAGGAGGCCAGGACCCGACTGCGTGATTGTTCACAGCACCCGATCGCAGCTCGCTATGGATCCATAGCCAGTGCGACTTTGTTCTGGAGTGCCTTGGCGACTCGGGCTCGTTAGCGGTGCGCATAGCGCCCGACTCACGTGATTGTAGTACATGAGCGTGAATTATTTATACACCCGGCTGTTCATGGCCAGTACATCTTTAGCCTTGAACTTCCGTGTATTTGCCATACCCTAAACGAGGCGTTTATCTTATAGTTTTGTATCATGATGTTATCAGCGATTGTCCTTTGATGTCACGGAGGCTTTTATTTGATTTACGGGTTTCCGTATATCCTTGGCCTGCAATTTTTGGGTAAAGTATTTTCTACCAAGCGGTGGCTTTACGCGTTTGGACGATAAGTATATTTCGTACTTACCTTGATTTTCTACCTACTATTGTATTATGTTTTCCGAAATAGTTTTTCGAACAATTACTTGATTTTGGCCCGAGGTTACTATTTTCATAAAGGAAAGGTTTTCCACAAAATAACTGGCCCCATGGCCCCTCACCCCTTTTGTTTTTGCGCCCCTCCGAGGTTTAGTGGGTTTGGGCTGACCCATTGACGGTCGAGGCGGTGGTATGACAAGTGTTTAAATTCTTGGTAATTGTAAACACTTTCAGTTTAATACTTTTGTACAACTATTATTGTATTAATTTATTTAGTACATTTGTGTACACTCACGGTATTCAATTGTTCAAATTATTTCTTATCACTTTCAAATTGGCTTCGTCACCTACGTGGTCTTGGCCCGGCTTCATCAATTTTGGGTGTCCACGTGTACATCCGGGTCGGGATGTGTCATTCAAGGCCTAGTGAGATGTTGAATCAAAATTTAATATAACAAAGTTAAGGATAAAGTGTTACAACCATCCCAAATTTGTATGTGAAATTTGCAAAATACCCCTAGTGACAAATGTTGACTTTTCGAGACGACATGTGAAAATTTATTCTTACATATTCAAATAGCACTGCATTAGTAAAGACACAGTGAATATAGCGGAGACTCAATTAGGAGTTAAAGCGAGCGTTTTATGAAACTTTAAAGTGTAGGGGCATTTTAGTAATTTTCACACGGTAAGTAAATTAGGGTTTTATGCAGCTCTTGTGCAGCCAACCCCTCATTCCTCTGCACGATCTTTCTCTCTCTCTCTCGGCCAAAACCTCTCAATCTTGAAACCTAGTTTGGGCGAATCGAAAAAACCTTCAAGCGCGTCACTCCAAGATCATAGCCGTTGCGATCGTCTCATCTCTGGGCCCAGTGTGATTTCGAGAATCTCCAAATCGAACCCAATCGACCAAATCGCGTTGGAGCAAATCGGCAAAACTTTATGTGAAATTACCAAATACCCCTGATGGTCAATGTTGACTATTGTTGACTTTTAAGTGACGACTTGGGAAAATTTATTTTTACATATTCATGATGTGCTGCGTCCAATACGAAGCGTGGGGCCCTTAAGCGGAACTCAATTGGAGTTAAAAGCGAGCGTTTTATGAAGCTTTAAAAGTGTAGTGGCATTTTAGTAATTTCACTCATGTAAGTTGGAATTAGGGTTTTGGCTGGCTGCTGTGTGCGGTCAACCCTTCCCCATTCATCTGCACGTTTCATACAGCCTCCCTCTCTTTCTCTCCCACTCCTCTCTCTCGGCAAAAGTTCCAAAAAACCTCACCGAAACCCTAACCTTTGAATGAATCACAAAAGCGAATCAAGCCCAGATTTGCCCAAAATCAGCAATACCATCCGCGATCGTCTCGTCATTCTAGACAAAGTACATTGATTTTAGAATCTCAAACTCGAAACCGATCGATCAAACCCGTCGGGCAGTTCCGACAAAGCGTCGTCAATTTCTGTGCAAGCGGACAGGTAAGCCTCGAGACGAATTGCCATTGGTTTTATTGGATTGGGTAAGAGTTCGAGAATCAATATAAAGAGCGTCCAATTTGGTGCGGAGTTTTGAAGGAGAGCGGAATTAGTGTTTTCAGCTTCCCGGCCAATTTCAGGCCATCTCCGGCCATTTTCTGTCCTCAAATTGGTATGAAAATATTCTACTAGTCAATACCTTCATTTGATATATGGCCGTTAAATTTGGCCAAAGAGCAGAAGAAGTTATGAATTTTTAAGTTTTGGAATTAATTCGGAAAATTTCCCGGAATTCCGGCGAACCCCGGAGACGGAGGGGACGGCGGCTCGGCGACCAGCGAGGGAAAGACAGAGGAATATTCTGTCAACGGTAGCAAATATTCCGTCCGGAAGTATATTCGTTAAGTTTGTGTGCGCGTTAACTTTACTTGGCCCGGTGATGTCCCGGCAATCGCGTGGGCGGCCGGCATGCGCTTGGGGTGGCCGTCGGCGGCGCGTGGTGACACATGCCGGTCTTGAGGCAACACGTGCCAGAGTGTGCCAGCGTGCAGCGCGTGGCCGACGCGTGGCGGCTTTTCCTCACGGCGCGATGGCGGCAACGTCGCTTGGAGATGCCACCAGGGAGAGCGTGGGCGACGCCGCGTGGCGCCGGCGGTGGACGGTGGCACTCAGGGTTTCGGAGCCCCGGGAAATCGTTTTCGAGCTGTTTCGTAAAATAGTATTATTTTTGGAATATTTTTCTATAGGGCTATATTAATTTATATTAGGGGAGGTTCTAATTTTTTCAATATTGATAGGTAATTCTTGGCGCCACACCTTGAGGAGGCAACAGAGAGATTTCACTCCCCGTCCTGTGAGTGGACTTTTATTTTATTAAATGATTTCTATCTTTGTGCCATGATTACGGTTTTGGTATATTAAATGATTTTAAATGATTTTGGAAGGCATGAACATATATATATATTTATATATATTTTTTATGAAATGATTTTGAGATATGAAAATATTTATGGATATATATTGTGGAATGATTTTGACATATGAATATTATTGGATATATTGATATTTTAATTTATGGCTTCTAAGCATGATTGTATTCGATATACAACGAAATATTTGAAATTATGAAGTATATGATATTCTTCACTTATACACATGATATATGTATATGTTTTCAAACACACTTGGTATGCTTTCCTACGTTGCGATGCCGTCTCACGGCTAGTGAGACAAGTCTCACATGTTTGGGTCACGCTAACTTTGTACTCCGAGGGGTATTGTCGGTAAATACCTTAGTGCGGCTGTCTTACGTTTATGTTTATTTTTGAGGGAAAAGGCCCCCTTACGTGAGACTCGGGTGTGACGCGCTAAAGGGCGCAAGTGCTTACATGTGTGTGGTACTAAGTACAATTTAATTGAATAACGTAAAGTGCTTATGCGGATTGAGGGTACGTTTTCCTCGAAACACGTACATTGGTGATTGCACATATACCTTGTGTTGGTTTTCCCATTATCATATTATTGAAATATTTGGCGAAGCGAGTTATGGAAATATGATTTGTCATCTCACAGTTTTATATTGATATATGTTTCCGAGTTATGCCCTATCAACTTCCATTTTGGCGTATACTATTGATGGTACGATTTTACAATTATCTTCGGTTTTCAAATAGAGTTATTATGTTGAAAAGAAGGTATTTTGAAAACTTTTATTTTCGTCCTCACACCTTTGTTTTAGCCCCGCCCGGGGACCTAGTGATGAGGCATGCAGTGAAGTCGAGGCATCCAGTGGCGGCTCGACTCTATTTCAGACCATGTAGGGATTTCTCATTTTTGTTATTCAGTTTCTTTAATAATATCCATCACGATATGGATAGAAATTCTAGGAACTTGATCCATTATTTTGTTTACTATTTGTTTCAAATTAGTACGCTCAGACCTTGTGCATGTTGACATTAATTTCCATGACTTTATGGTAATTTAAATTACTTAAACTAAGTGTTGTCATGCATTTAATGGCTTCAAATCATACGAGTCGGCCGGTATGCTGAGCTCGGTATCCACGTGGGTATCGGGGATGGGGTGTGTCGGTGACAGGTTTCGGGCCGGAAATCGTTTTTCGAGCAGATTTTCGCTAAATTAGTCTTATTTTTGGGTTCTTTTTATATAAGGGTTAAATTAATTTATATTAGGATGTTTGCTGCACCCTAATATTAAATAGGTATTCTGACATGGCAGCTTCGAGGGAGGGGAGCAACAGGAGATTTCACTCAGAGCACCAATGAAGTGGACTTTTGTTTTAACAAATGATTTATATTGGAATTAATTATGGTTTGATATATTTATGATTTCCAATGACTTTGTGACATGAATATATATATATATATTTATATATTTATATATATATGTATTTTTATGAAATGGTTTTAAGTGTGATTTCGGTTATGCACAAAGTATGGTTATATATTATGAAATGATTTATACTATGATTCGCTTATGCATAAATATATGTTGGCTTTTAATATATGACTCGATGAGAATGTTATTTATGCAACGTTTAAATATTTGAGAAATTATGAAGTATATGATATTATTCATTCTACACATGATGTATATATGTATGTTTTCAAACACACTTGGTATGCTTTCACTACGTTGTAGTCTCACGACCGTAGGACAAGTCTCTCACATGTTTGGGTCTTTTGTACTCGGTATTGTCTGGTAAATACCTTAGTGCGACTTGTCTTACGTTTATGTTTATATTTGGGAAAAACCACTACGTAAGGACTCGCGGGTGTGAAGCGCTAATGCGCAGAAGTGCTTTATGTGTGTGGTACTGAAGTACAAATTGATTGATAACGTAAGTCTTGAGGATTGAGAGGTTGTTCCTCAGCTTACGTACATGGGTGATTGCACATATACCCTGTGTTGGTTTTTCTTATCTATACTATTGATATATTTGGTGAAATGACTTATGGAAATGAATTATTACTATTTGCGGATTTCACGTTGAGATTTACTTTCGATTATATATATTATAATATGATTTGACACATACCCCTACGGTAGTATGATTTTACAAATATCTTTTGGATTCAAATGAGAGTTTACTATGTTGAAAGAAGAAAGCACGTATTTCGAAAACTTTTATTTTCGTCCCTCCCACACCTTTTGTTTTGCGCCCCCTTCAAGACCCTAGTGATAACACATACGGTGAAGTCGAGGCATACGAGTGGCGGCTACGATTCTTCTGACCATGTGTAAAGGGATTCATTTCTATTCGGTTTCTTTAATAATATTCATCCTGACCCTTGGATAGAAATTCTAGGAACTTGATTTATTATTTGTTTAGTGATTCAAATTAGTACGCTCTTGAACCTTGTGCATATTATGTGGCATTAATTTCCGCAATCTTTATGTGAGTTTAATTTGTAAGCTAAGTGTTGTCTACGAAGGAAAATTTTGTCCTAGCTAAGAACAATTAGTGAACATTTGAACACACATACTGGAAACTAATAACAATTAAAGGAAATGAAGCATGCATTCAAAAACAATTCATAAACCCATAAACTTTCAAAGCCTAGAGAATGGTGAACCATGAACTCTTTAACAAAATTAAAGAGTGAAGTTTGGAGATTCATTACCCTTGAAGCTCATCCTTGTTTACTGAGGATTCACCCAAGTGGAGGGCCTTCAAGTCACCTCCTTTGCTCCTTGAGGATGTAAGGAAAGGATCTCCTAAACACCAAAGATTTGGTGTCTCACAAGTCTCCACACCAAGGATGAGGTGTGAAGATGGGAAATGGATGATTTAGAAGCAAGAGATTGCTAGCTATTAGCTCTCTAAATGGCCAGCCTCCCTTGAAGAAAAGAGAGAAAAGTTTAACTCATTTTCCTCCAAGAACACCCTTATGTGATAATGGCTATAAAGTTCCCTTTATACCTCATCACATGTAGTGGCAAACTTGTAAAATAACCCAAGCTTGCCTCCACTCACTCCTAGGCAGTTTGGCATTGTTATTGGTTAATTTCCATTTAGTTTTTAGTTGTCATACAACCCCTAAACTAAATGGGCCTTGTGAGCCAAAAACTCTTTTGGGTCGGCAAAACCAACTTAAAGCCCAATCACGAACGCTTCGTATAATTAATTAACTAATTAATTAATCATGATCATTCTCAATTAAACAATTTAATTGCATATCCATTCCTTTATTTCTTCACTTTCATCCTTACTCGGTGTCACGATCCATTAGGTTCCAATTAGCGAAGCGTTGAAGCGATTGTTACTCTTAACAATCGATTGTGAATGAAATCACATTTCAATTCTCCCTTTGATGAATTAGTGTTTGCTAATCCTTAGGGCTTCCACAAACCATGAGTGGCACCTAGCGAGTATGTCATGGCTACCCAAGCTAAGTAGAATTGGTTGGAGACCTATCCGATTACAATTACAATGCAATACGGTCCTTCTAATACAATACTCCCTAATCACATTGTTTAGTGATAGTTATTTTCATGTCTACTATCAATGTGATACTTTTCTATATGATTCAATTGAATATGATTTGAAACAAACTTCTAAGTCATATTCACATGCTTTGGCAAAGACTCTTGAATCATATCTTGGAAATCTCCTTCCACCATGAAGGTTAGAGATCCTTATTTGTGCATTCATATGCCTACATGACTAGATAGCTTGACCCCAACAATGTCGTGGACACTGTGGAATGCCTTTGGCATGATCAAAGATCAAAGGACCCAATCATTAGACATCTATGATGCCTCGAGGTCAAGGACTACTTTGCATGTGCAACTTAAAAGTTCTTACTATTGACATTATAGAACTCTCTTTTGATCGTGGTTCAATGTACTCAATTACCTTTTGAGCACCTATGTGTTTGTCTCGATGTCTAACACTAAATGACTTGAGACTAGTCATACTCAAACTTGAGTTAACATAACACATACTAACCTTAGCGGATTGTCAATGCCCAATTGGCAATCCTGAATAGGAAACGTTGTAGGAATGAACATAAGAGAGGTCTCGTTAATCTAACTTACTTAGATCACTTCTCTCTTAGATCAAATACATTCCTTGAATTCTCTCAATTATAACCACATGATACAATAAATAGTGATTAACAATAAGCTTTGCCCTTTCATTAAACAAATAATAGTTTAATACAATAAGTATTCCAAAAGCTATTACATCAAATGAGTGGCTTTGTGGGCATACTTCCAACATTGTCATGCATTTTAATGGTTTCGTCACTTGCAATTAATGCATTATCACGCACAAACTTGGTATCCACATGGGTATCGAGGGTGGGGTGTGTCATTAAACTTTAAACCTTTGAAGCTCATCCTTGTTTTCTAGGGTTAACACCCAAAAGGAGGGCCTTCAAGATCACTCCTTGCTTCCTTGAATGTTTCCTTGAGGATGGATGAAGGATTTCTCCAAAAGTTTCCAAGAAGGAAAGCCTCTAAGTCTACACACCAAGGATGAGATGTAGAGATGGAGAGGGATGAATAGGAGAAATTTATGTGCTAGCTAATATTTTTCCTATACGGGGGCCGGCCTTAGAGAGAGAGAGAATGAAGAGAAGCCTCCAGAATTTTCTCAAAGCAAAATCCTTAATGAGAATAGTACCCTTAATGACCACTTTATACCACTCAACAATTGAGTGGCGAGTTTGTAAACCTTCAAATCCTATCACTATGGCCGGCCATGCCCTTGATTCATTGAGCTTTGTTGTGTTGATTATGTTGTTACATAACTCAATCAAAGTGGGCCTTAGGGACAAAGAAACCTTAGGCCCCTCACAAACTAAAAACATATTTAAAGCCCAATATGAAACATTTTAGTATGATTGTTTTAACGTTTAATCAATCATGACCAATTCTCTATTAAACTACTTAATTGAGTATGCACATCTCATCATTATTCTACATACTCGTCCTTTCGATTGTACGATCCATTAGGTCCTAGTTAGCTAGGTAGTGGGCGATTGTACTCATACTAATTGATTGTAGTTAAAACCACTTTTTAATTCTCTCTAAAGTTAAGCGGTAACTAATCTTTAGAGCTTCCACAAACTATGAGTGACACCTGGCGAGTATGTCTATGGTTACCCAAACTAAGTCGAGTGGTTGGAGAATCTATTCAGTGCAATTACAAATGCAATACGGTTCTTTTTCTAAACCAATATTCTCGACCACATTGTTTGGATAGTTTGTTTCATGTCAAGCCCCATCAATGTGATACATATCCCTTATGATTCGTTTGAATATGATTTGGAGCGTATTTCCTAAAACTATATACAATTGCTTGACCAAAGACTTATGAATCATAACTTAAGTATTCTCCCTCCATTATGGAAGGTTAGAGATTCCTTGATGTCACAGTCATTAGTCTTCGTGATTAGGTATCTTAATCCTAACGATGTATTGGACACCCTCCTTATTGAAGTACCTTTGACGTAATTAAGATTAAGGACCCCAACTATAAGACTACAATGGTGTCTTAGGTCAAAAGACTAACTTAGCATTATTGCAACTTTAAGTTTATACAAGACATGTATTGTAAGTACTTGAGTTGATAAATTTAATTTAAGTGCGTATAACTGTCTTGAGCACCTATGTGTTGTCGGAGTTTGACGATCATGCGGCCCAGCTGATAGAACAAGGCTCAACAAGACATCGAACACGACAATGACGTGTTAGTGTTAATAAGATTTGTATCATTGATATGCTAAAAAGCTAACACACAATTTAAAATCCTATAATGTAATCGTTGTGTGGATAAGTAGGGATCGTTCTAGGCCGGGGATTAGGCGAAACGCTATCAAATCAAAAACAAACCAAAAGAAACTAAACTAATTAAAACAAATAACAAACGAATGGGGGCATTTTATTTTTGACTTAACTAAGACTAAACTAAAGTCGGCTATGTAAAAAAATTGAAAACGACAAGCAAAATAAATTAAAGACAAATTTGTGACAATGGTGAAAAGCTGACTGGATCGTTCTCCACACACAAACATGTATTGAAGTTGATTACCACTTATTCCTTCTCTATAAACATGAATGAAAATGCCTCAAATTAACCGTGAAACACAAATTAATTCTCGAATTTTCCTAAGTTCATTGATTTGAATAAACACTTCCCTTTTAATTATTCTTATCAAGTTATCTAACTATGAAACACATGACAAATGCTTATATCAAAGATCATTAAGCTTTGTGAAAATCATAAACATTGACTAGACAATTATTATTTACAACCCGTCCCAAATTTTCCTTGTAAAACGGCTTTTTAATGGAAATGACCAAAATACCCCTCGAAGGGTAAATTACATCTTTACTGAAACCTTGGAAGTATGAGACATGTGGTGGTCAATGTTTTATTTATTTGGTTAGTATTTATTTATTCTGACAGCAGGCCCCAAGCGGATTGAAATTTGGGTGAGCGAGGAAAGTTATGAGCGTTTCACGAGCCAAAGAAGGACAATTTGTGGTAATTTTTGGGGAGAAATTTTGAAGCTTCCACGACTTCTTCTTCTTCTTCCTTCTGCCTCTTCGTGGACCTTTTTGGAGTGCTGTTTGTTCTTCAAAATTTTCCACTTTCTTCTCTAACTTCAAACTCTCATATCTCTTTCATTTGGGCACCGATTTTTGTTGGCTTATATCAAAATTGACGCAAGTAGAAGCGACAGCGTTTTTTAAATGCTCTATCTCTGAAAAGCCACCACACCAACCGATTCAAGGAAAAACCAGCAAGTCTGTCGCCACCAAAAGTTGGTTTTCTGGTCAGCGTTCGAGGTGGGTCTCATTGAGAGAAAGGATTGATCTTCTCTGAGCCTCTCTCTTCCATGTAAGTGGTTCTTAAATTTCAACTTTGGATTTAATTTTGGAAATTCACGTTTTTAACAGAAATTTTGGTTGTTTGTTGGAAGTGTAGACTCAAGTAGTTGATTGGTTGTGGAATCAAAACTACGGCTCCGAGTTAGGACTTGAATTGAGTGAATTGGTAAAACTCTAAATCTTTTTCTTTAGGGTTTATGAACTAGGTTAGTTATGTATAGTATGTTTTGATCGGAGATTGGATTATATTTAGTTGGATTAGTTGATTAGAAAATTAGTTGAGTTGGAAAAATGCGGAAATTTCAGTGTCATTTTCTCTTATTTACAATGAGTTAAGTAGCAATTCTTCTAAAGTTTTGAGGCGGTTACAATTTAGAAGTTTTAGGACCAGAATTGTGAATCGGAGGATAATTAAGCGAGTGTAATTAATTGAGTCTATCCACATTGAAATAGCTTTATGTTTTGATTAATTTAAGGCAAAAATAGTTTATGTAGGTGCAAGTTCTTCGGAGCGACTAGGCGCTTGAGCATCCTCCTCGGGCGAGGATAGTACGGAATTCCTATGAGTGGACTTTTGTTTTCAAAAATGATTTTGGTTAACATAAGTATAATTACATAATTGAGTTCTTGAATAATTATAATTATGCCATGCATGGTTTTATTTAAAGAAAGCGTGATTTCTTGACGAATTGTGATTTGAATCTAGAGATTTATTCATGGGCATGATTATGTGTTTTGCAAGCATTTTGATATGGATATTGTTTTACACCATGATTTTATATCACTTGGTATGCATTCACCTTGGTCTTAACGTACCCCTCGAATCTCTATTGGTAATATCCTGACTTTTTGTGGCATGCCCGCACTAGCTTATTCAGTTATGTATATGTTATTAGTGCCGCAGAACCGTATGTTATTAGTGCGGCGATAACCGAATAACCCATTTAAGTAACGTAATATCATGCTTGATAAATAATCCCAATTCGCCAAAACAATCCACTTTCCAATATACATATACTATAAATATAGCAATTAAGGTTGCCCAAATAATAATACACAAGTATATATATTTATAATTAAATATATAAGTAAACATGCTTTAAAAGCCACTTTAAAACCATATAAAATCCAAATCATAAGCATTTTAAATCATAGAAACCATTTAAGAAGCAAAAGTCCACTCACGGGTGATCGGGGGTGATCTCCTCGGTGTTGCCCTCTACGGATGTGCGGAGCCAGGAAGAATTACCTATTTAAAGTTAGGGGATAAATTAGACTTTCCACCAAAAATAATTTAAAAAATAGGCCTTAAAAGAATCCCCCAAAAATATGAATACTGGCAGCGAACAATGAATTAGGGCCCAAGCTATCATGCAGTCCATGTGGTATCAGGTCTTGCCGCCCATGCCAGCCTGCCAGCCAAGGAAAGCGGTCGGAAAACCTCACGCGCCGGGAAACCCCCACTTGCTGCCTTGGCGCAGCCAGGCTCTTGGACCCGCGCCCACTGCGTAGGAAAACCAACCACGCGGCCGGGTGGCTTCACCTTGTTGTACGTGGTCCCCGCGTGACGGCGCGTGTGCTCCCACCAGCGTACGTGGTCCCGCGGCGGCTAGCGCGTGTCCCCCGCAGCGGCGTCCACGCCCCACAGCGCCTTCGCGTCACCCCACCGCGGCTGGCGGCGTCGGCCACGGCGCCTGCCAGCGCTGGCGGCGTCGGCCAGATTAAAGTTAACGGAATTATACCTTGGCCGTTAACGAATATTCGTCGTCCCCTTCCTCTTGCCGGTCGCGGGCTCCGCCCGTCGCCTTCGCCGCGCCGCCCGCCTGGTTCAGCAGGAATGCGGAAATTTAATACGATTATGTCCCAAAACTTCAAAAATTAAGTATCTTCTTCCCATTCTTTGTCCAAAATTGACGTGCCATATATCAAATTGAAGGTATTAGGTAGAATATTTTTATACCTGTTGAGGCCGGAAAAATGGCGGAGATGGCCTGAAATTGGCGGAAAGCTTCGGGAAACCCTAATTCCGTTCTCCTTAAATCTTGCACCAAAATTGGCGTACTTTATATGAAATTGAACCTACCGATCCAACAAAACCAATGGTAATGGTCTGAGGCCTACCTTGAGTGGATTATGCAATCGATGAGTGATTCGCTATTCGTTCAGAGCGTCGGTTTGAGCGAGCAGGTTCGGTTTGAAGATTCCAAGATCACCCGGTCCGAGTCCAAAATGACAGAGAGGATCACGTTGGTATGAATTTTGGGCGACGGTTTGGTGGTTTTTGTGATTCAACAAGGATTAGGAGTTTCGGTGAGTTTTGGAACTTTGAGAGAAAATGGGAGAAGAAAAGAGAGGAAAGAATGGGAAAAGTGACGTGCGACAAATGGGGGAGGGTTGGCTGCTGTACGGTCAGCCCAAAACCCTAATTTCCATACGGAGTGAAAATTACCAAAATGCCCCTACATACAAAGAAGCAGTAAGCGTTCGTTTGAACTCCGAGATTGGCAGGTTCGCTTAGCCGCCAGCGTTACGTAATAATGAGTACTTGAGAATATGTAAAGAAAATAATTTTCCGCAGTGGAGTCACGAAAAAGTCAGCAAAAGTCAACTTTGACTTTGGGGTAATTTGGTCATTTCACAAAAATTTTGGGGCCGAGGTTGTAACAATGTCTATGCTTTGGGTTAAAGTCCCAACTCATAGGCATGTCATGCGCCCATGCCCAGCTTGTTCGTGTCTCTGACTCATTGACACGGCATGGTATTCTTCCCAGCACCACGGCTTACACATTGCCGAGGTACTCATTACTTAAATCTATTCGACCCTACGACTTGTCTATATGCAGGATAAGTCAGGCTTAGGCATGTGTGATGCATTACCTTAGTGATTATTTATGTTTCGAACTATTATGTTGCGATGTTACTCTATGATGACGATGTTTTATGGTTTTGGAACTATTTGTGATTTATGGGATTTGAGATCCTTAATTATTTTCTATGGATTTTGGAAGTATGTATAGATGCATATTTATCGTAGTATGTTTCTGTAAATTATGTCCGAGACTTTCTGGCCAATTTAGACGAGTTCGATATTTTCGTCCCCAAATTGGTATGAAAATATTCTACTCTTCAATACCTTCAATTTTGATATATGGATCAATGAATTTGGTTGAAAGCGAAGAAGTTATGAATTTTGAACCAAAATTGTCAATTTTTTCGAAATCCGGCCGAACGGACGGCGGCAGTGGCAGCTCGAGCGGTGACCAGCGAAAGGTTGAAGGAGGCGAAATATTCTTGATAGGCGTCGAATATTCCGTCAGTTCAAACATATTCCGTTAACTAGCGCGACGCCAACTTTACCGTGCGTGCGGCACGTGGCGGCACGTGGCGGCTTGTCGGCCGTTTTTCGGGGAGGTGTGCGTGCGGCGGCGCACGGTGGCGCTGCGGCGGCGGGAAGGTTTCGGGCCTTAGTATTTTTCGGTGATTTGTAAAATAATGTTGTTTTAGATTCTTTTTAATAAGAGAGGGTAGTTATTATTCTTTTGGGAATGATTTTAATATTTTCCTACTAATAAATAGGTCATCCTAAGACTAGGCGCAGAGGAGCCTTTGACGAAGAGAGTTATACTCCGAGTACTTGTGAGTGGACTTTGTTTTAATAAATAGTTTTATGCTTTGAAATATTTATGGTATATATATATATATATACATGATTTTAAATTGATTTTTGAAGCATGAATATATATATATATATATATATATATATATATGAAATGGTATTGGAACATGGTTTGGTTATGCATAAAGGTATTGGTTTGTTATTTGATTTTAATGAGTATACCTATTTATGCAACTTTTGAGTAATTGTGAAATTATGAAGTTTAAGTTATTCTTTATTTATACACATGATGTATATATGTATGTTTTCAAGCGCGCTTGGTATGCTTTCACTATGTTGTAGTACCGTCTCACGGTACATAGGACCAAAGTCTCACATGTTTGGGTCACACACAACTGTACTCAGGTATTGTGGTAAATACCTTAGTGCCAAGCTTCTCTTACGTTTATGTTTATTTTTGAGGAAAGGTCCCACACAAGGACTCGGGTGTGACCATGTTGATAGCGCCAAGTACCCCATGTGTGTGGTACTAGGAGTACAAATGGATTAATAACGTAAAGTGGTTGTCTGGAGTTGGGATGAGGGTTCCTCAACACGTGCATGGGTGATTGCACATATGCCTAGATGTATACACCCCAGGTATTAGTACTCAGTCTTGTGGCCAGGACTAGCCTTGACGTTTGGAGTAGTCACTACCAGTACCGCTACGCAGCTTTGGATCCATTGTAGGTACTAGCCTGTCTTAGGTTGCACTAGGCAACTCGGACTTGTGTGACTGCACTTTGTGCACCAGCGCTTAGCGTTAGACTCGCGTCATTGTAGTACTCAGCGTATTACTTGTATACCTAGCTTGTTCATTGTGGGATTTAGCCCCTTGGGCATGTGTGTTTACATATGGGTGAGCAAATGTCAGTAAATTATTATCGGGGAGTACCCGAACGTTTTAAATGATAGTATTTTGAGGTTCATGCCTACGGGTATGACGTATTTTCTCAATTATACTTGTTTTCAAACGAGGGGTTACTAAACTTTTGAAAACAACAGTTTTATCAAACTTTGCTTTTTGACCCACTCACCGTTTTATGTTTTGCGCCCCTCCAGGTTAGTTGGCCGGGAGCCTTGCGACGTCGATGGCGCGGTGGTATGACAATGTAGGGATTTTCTACGTTTGTAGTAAATTTGTATCCCTCACTTTACTCGTCGTGTATTCTAACAATTCTTCCGCACTCTGTTTTATTCAATTAAATATTCATTATTCTTTACTTCATCCTTCAACTTTCTTTTTGGCTTTCGTCACGCTAACGCGTGTCGGCCAGCACTTCCGACACCTGGCTCGTCCGGGATCGGGATGTGTCAACTAGCCCGGCCTTGAGAAGCCCTATCAGGCCATTATTGATGAAGAGAACCCATTTCCAAGGAACTTTAAGATGCCTACCTTCACCCACTTTAGCGGGGAGGACAATACTATGTCTTCATCCAAGCATCTCCTACACTTCTCTTCACAGTGTGTTGCCTTTGAAGACAACCCCTTTCGTAGACTAAGGTTGTTTTGCAACTCGCTATATGGATAGGTTTTTCATTGGTGTTCAAACCTCCCGCCTAATTTAATCCACACTTGGAGACAGATAGAGATTGCTTTCTACGAGCAATTCTATTGAATCGAGCCTGAGGTGACCATCAATGACTTGACTGAGCTGAAGCAATACGACCATGAACCTACTGAAGATTTCATTGCTCGGTTTAAGCATTTGAGGATGAAGTGTAACTTCACTCTGTCCAATCAACAAAGCATCTCCATTGCTCAAAAAGCACTAAGATATCCCCTCTGAAAGAAATTTGATGATGTTATCTTAGTGGTGACTGCCACCAAGTATGAGAAACTTCTCAAAGAACAGCAACAGAGCAATCCCTCTTCCAAGGTCCCGTTTTACAAGTCCAAGATCCCTGTTCATCAAATCGACTATGATTTCTCTTCGGACAACGATAGACTTTTAGAAGGGGACTATGACGTGGCTGATATCGATATTGAGTTAAAAAATCCTATTGTTATTAAGACCTCGGGCAAGCAAGCTACAAATCAAAAGCCATTTAGTGACAGCTTTGTCTCCAAGTACACACCGAAGTTCCAGAGTTACACCTTTGATGCAACTAAGACCGTAAAGATCTTCAATGAACTAATGAAGGCAGATGTAGTCAAACTTGAGGCTGGGGTAAAGCTGCCCAAGCTTGAGGAGCACAGATGAAAGTGAAGGAACATTGAAATTGTTAGTTCATTTGAGCAACACATATTCATGCTATTAACAAATTAAAGGCTTTTAACTAGTATGTTAGTGCTTAAATAAAAAACTTTGTCCATGACCTTTGAAACTTAGTAGTAGTGAACCAAGACTACTCTTGTAGAATTCTCTTTGCCTAAGCAAAGGCAAAACTCATTAAGCAACATCATTAAGCATGCATTTAACAATTAAAGGCGGAAACATGCTTCTATGCACTTAAAACAAAACTTTACCCAAGAAAATTCAAAGCCTAGTAGATATGGTGAACCAAGACTCAAATCAAAACAAATTTTGAGTTGAGAAATCAAATACCTTTGTAGATTCCTCTTTACCTAAGCAAAGGCTAATCACCCATGGAGAGGGCCTTCATTCCAAGCTTCTTTGCTCCATGAACATTTTCGAAGGATGATCAAAGAATTGGTTTCTCCAAGTACCCAAAGTAGGGGACCTCTAAGTCTCTTCACCAAGGAGAGTCTTGATGAGAAGATGAGTGCCTTAGAGTGAGTGAGATTGCTAGCCCTACTCCTCTATGGTAGCCGGCCTCTTTGAGAGAAGGGAGCATTTTCATGCTCACCAATTCCCCCAAAAGAAAACCTCTTTGGATGAAATGTTATAAACTTGTTTTATATCATTTCACAATGTAGTGGCAAACTTGCAATTAAAGCAAGTTCACTACATTGCCCTAAATCGCCGGCCATGTTGGGTTCATTGGGCTATTGGGCCCTAATCTATTATTAGTCATTAAGTTGTCATACAACTTAAGTCAATGGGCTTGACGTTCGAAGCCCATTGGGCCTTGAAGCCCAAAACCAACCCGAGGTCTTTAACGAACTTATTCGTTTGATTAATTAACATATTAATTAATCCTTGCCATAAATAATTAAACCATTTAATTATTTCTTACTCATCTCCATTCTACGCATCAAACTCTACCTTACATGGTGTGCGATCCATTAGGTTCCTTTTAGCGAGGCAGTGGAGGATTAGAACTCTTTCAAATCATTTGTGAATTGAAACTTACTTTCAATTCTCCCTTTAGTGATCATACACCTTTAGGGCTACCACAAACCATGAGTGACACCTAGCAGTATGTCATGGCTACCCAAGCTAATCAGAAGAGGTGGAGAAACCTATTCAGTTAGGATTGCAATGCAATACGGTCCTTCTCTAAAACAATACTCTCGACCACATTGTTTGGTTTGATAGTTTATTCATGTCTACTATCCAATGTGATTCCTTTACTTATATGATTACCTTGAATATGATTTGGAACGACTTCCTAAATCTTATTCATACTCTGGCCAGAGATTCTTAATCATATCATAGAGTATTCTCCCTCAAACCGTTTGAAGGTTAGAGATCCCTTGTTGCGCATTCACTTGCCTCCATGGCTAAGTAGCTTAACCCCAACGATGCCGTGGACACCCTCGGATGGGGTGCCTTTGACATAATCAAAGATTAAGGACCTCACCACAAGACAACTGTGACGCCTCAGGTCAAAGGACTAATTTGCATTATCCCAACTATGAGTTCTCATGTGACATGAACATGAAAACTCATCGTTGATCGCGTTCAGTGAACTCATTCCATATTGAGCACCTACATGCTTGTCTTGGTGTCAGTTACACCAATGACTCGAGACTAGTCACTCTCCCTGAGAGAAGACATAACATGTTACAACCCGTCCCAAAATTTATGTGAACTGACCAAAATACCCCTAGGGTCAAAGTTGACTTTTGTTGACTTTTCGGGACGACTTGTGAAAATTATTTTCTTTACATATTCTTGATGTACTCGTCGATACGAACGCGTGGGCGCAAGCGGAACTCAATTCGGAGTTCGAACGAACGTTTTACGAAGCTTTAAAGTGTAGGGGCATTTTGGTAATTTTCCACTCCGTGTATGGGAATTAGGGTTTTGGGCTGACTGCACAGCAGCCAACCCTTCCCCTCACTTTTCTGCACGTTTTTCCCATTTTTCCTCTCTTTCTCTCCCATTCTCTCTCTCGGCCATTTACGTCCGAAAGCCACCATCCTTGAACGAATCACAAAACCACCAAACCAACGCCCAAAAATTATACCAGAGTGTTCCTCTCGTCATTGTGGACGAGACTGTGTTTTTAGTTTCGTCAAATTCGACCCCGATTGTTCAAACCGACGTCGGAACGGTTTCGGAAACTAACCGTCGATTTTCTGTGCAATTCAGGCCAAGGTAAGCCTCGAGACCATTACCATTGGCTTTGTTGGATTGAGTAGGTTCAATTTGATATAAAGAACGTCAATTTTGGTGCAATATCGAAGGAGAACGGAATTAGGGTTTCCCGAAGCTTTCCGGCCAATTTCAGGCCATCTCCGGCCACTTTTCCGGCCTCAAATAGGTATAAAAATATTCTACTCCTCAATACCTTCAATTTGATATATGGTACGTCAATTTTGGACAAAGAATGAAGAAGATACGAATTTTTGAAGTTTTGGGACATAATCGGCATTATTTTCCAGATTCCGGCGAACCAGACGGCGGCGGCGCCGGCGGCACCAGCAGATCTCCGGCGACCGGCGAGAGGAAGGGGGAGAGGGAATATTCCGTTAACGGTAACGGAATATTCCTAACGGCAGGGGAATATTCCTAACGGCGAAGGTATATTCCGTTAAACATAACGGTGCTGACGTCAGCAGGCGCGTGGGGCGCGTGGCTGACGTCAGCAGCACGTGGGGTGACGTCAGCAAGGCGCGTGGGGCGCGTGCCGCGCGTGGGGGACACGCGCCAGCGCGTGGGACCACGTGCCAGCGCGTGGCGACACGTGCCAGCGCGTGGCGACACGTGCCAGCGCGTGGCGACACGTGCCAGCGCGTGAAGCCACTCGCCGGCGCGTGGCCGGCGCGTGAAATGGTTTTCCGGCGCGTGGGGGCGTGTCCGGGGGTTTCCCGACGCGTGCCGGCGCGTGCAGGCGCGTGAGGGGGTTTCCCGGCGCGTGGAGGGGTTTTCCGACCGTTTCCCGGCGCGTGGCGGCGCACGGCGGCGCCGGCGGCGGTGGACGGCGGCGGTAGGGTTTTCGGGGCCCGGAATTCATTTTTCGAGCCCGTTTTCGCTAAAATATTCATATTTTTTGGGGGGATTCTTTTAAGGCCTATTTTTTAATTATTTTTAGGGAAGTTCTAATTTATCCCCTAACCTTAAATAGGTAATTCTTCGGCTCCGCACACCGAGGAGGGCAACACCGGGGGAGATTTCACTCCCGATCACCTGTGAGTGGACTTTTGCTTTACTCAATGGTTTTTATGATTGAAAATGTTTATGAAAGTGAATTATTTATGGTTTTAAATGGTTTTCGACGCATGATTATTTATATATATTTATTATGAAATATATATACTTGTTGACAATTATTTATGCAACCATATTTGTGTTATTTATGATTTTATATTGGGATATGAATTTAAATGGATATTGGGATATGTTTATACATATTGAAATGGTTTACACTATGTTATCGCTTTTGCATAAATATGAAATGGTATTTGGTATGTGATTTTGAGAAAAGATATTATTTATGCAATATTAAATATTTGAGAATTATGAAAGGAATATTGTATCCTATATCTATACACATGAGTATGTATGTATGTTTTCAAACACACTAGGTATGCTTTCACTACGTTGTAGTACCGTTCTCATGGCCATTAGGACAGTTCTCACATGTATGGGTCACACGCACTGTACTCCAGGGGTGTTGTCCGGTAAATACCTTAGTGCAAGCTTGTCTTACGATTATTGTTGTTGTTTATGGGGAAAAGGCCCCACGGCGTAATGACTCGGGTGTGACGCGCTGCGGCGCCAGGACTAGGAGCTTTATTTGAAATCTCCCGGGTTCCATTTTGAGGGATATGGGATTTGACAAAATAGTGGGTTGAGTCATTCGTTTTTAAAGACCCAAATCGTTTGGCTTATTCAACAATAAAACTAATTTATTTAATTTTGTTATGTATTTAGATATGGTTGGAAGCACGCTATCAAAGATACTCGACAAGCATTGCCTTGAGGGGTACAATTTCCCATCTTGGTACCGTAATATCAAGATTCTCCTTACCTTGGAGAAAATTGTTTACGTACTAGACAAGGCTCCCTCTCACATACCTCTAGGCCCCGAGGCCACTGAGGATGAGCGTGCTAAGTATGACAAGCACGTTGAGGATGATACACAAGCCAAGTGCTGTCTGTTGGCTTCCATGAATGAGGAGTTGCAGAGACAGCACGAGGGCATGGACAGTGCATTCTCCATCATACTCCATCTTAGGGAGTTATATGGTGAAGGGACGCGCAACCGTCGCTTCAGCACTGTCTGTGAACTTGTGAAGACCAAAATGGTCAAGGGAGCCCCAGTGCATCAACATGTACTGAAGATGATTGGACTCATTGAACAATTGGAGAGCCTAGGCACTCCACTTGACGGGGAATTGGCCCAGGACTTCATCTTGGCTTCTCTTTCTGATTCATTTTCGCAGTTTGTCATGAACTACAATATGAATAAGATGGATAGTACTCTCTCTGAGTTACTAAACATGTTAGTAACCGCTGAGAAAACTATGAAGAAAGAGAACGTTGTGGGGACTCTAGCAGTAGCTCACAACAAGCCATCCTCTTCCAAACCTAAGCCGAAAGGCAAAGGTAAAGGCAAGGGGTTGAAGTCACCCACTCCTAAGGCCCAAGGAGGAGTGAAGAAAAAGGCAAAGGAACCCAAAGGGGTTTGCCACTACTGTGGAAAGGACGGGCATTGGAAGAGGAATTGCAGGTCATACCTTGCATCTCTGAAGGACAAACCACAAGGTATGGTTATTGTCCTTATCTTCAATTCTAAATGTTAGATCTTCTAATTATATTTGATATAAAATGCTAATCACCTATGCAATTGTATGTAGGTGAAGGAAGCAAGTAGAAGATGGACAAGCAAAGCAAATATGGAGTGAAGAGTTCGGCCCTTATTTTTTGCTATCTACTTAGAAAGTTTGTTAGGCCCTTTAAAGATAGTCTTTAAACTTTCTTATTTTGATAAGAACTTATTATGTGGCTTCATATGATGGAAGACCCACTTTTGGTGCCTATATGAAGGTATATAATTAGTCTCTAATGTAGGAGCTAATTCTTTTGTATTAAAACATTATGAATGTTTAAATTATCATATCAATGTAATATGATGAATGCCTTCTATATTTAATCTCTAAGTAGTATTATGAATTGAACATTGTCTTGTTGTATTCTAAATGAAATACATAAGAAAAACGTTTCTTATATTTGGTTATCACTTATACACAAACCAAGTTCACTCTTGGTTCAACTAGTAGTTTTGAACAACTAATTGGACATTCATAAATTGTTTTAAGAAATGTCAAATGTGTTAGTGATCGAACCAAGTATGAAGTGTCTAAATCTATAAAAGGTTTAAAGACCTTAGTCACTTAATAACAAGACATTAACTTAATGAAGTTGGAGCAATAAGCTTAAAAGTATTAAGCTACTCCACAATGTCCTCTACCCGTTTATTTCTAGATTATACACTTTGAATGTATAAATACGATTTCTCATTAAGATCATGAGAAATAGTGGGAGGTGAGAAAAGGATATAAACAACAATGTGATTGGTTTATAGTTGTCTAAAATTAATAGTACATGACTATTATTAATGAGCTTGTTATTTTAATTGTTAAAAGACCTCAAGCTCTACGAATCGTTAAAATTCTATGTTGTGTAAGCATTCTTAGAATAACCTATGAATGTTGGTTTCGTCAACCTAACATAAAATGGTTATATGTTGGGAGTTGTCCATCATTCTCTTTTATGAGAACAAGCTGAAAACAAAGCAAATGGACAAGATGATGAAACAAAAAGGAATAGTTTCAAAATGAGTCACAACATATAGTTTAACGACAAGACAATCCGATTTCGGCATCTCTTGTAACTATAATGCTCTAAGTAGTGTTTGATTAAGAATTAATCAACCACCTAGGAGGTATGGTTGAATTTCCATATCCTTAGTAGGAGACTATGTTTCCACTAATGATTTGGATAATTCTTATATGACTACTTTAAAAGTCTTAGTATGACTAAAGCTTGAAATATGATGTTTGACACCATATGTTTTAAATGAAAGGACTTGACAAAACAAGTCACACATTTGGTATTGGATCTAAATCTAGATTTAATCCAATATTAAGGAATTACTTAAGAAGCAATTCTTTTGTGTAAGTTCATTTAAATAACTTGTGATTAACTAGAATTATTGAATATCTCAAAACTGTTGAGACATCATCGATAAGCTAATGGATCTTATTGATTGTCAATAGATCCAACAAGTTAGTGGGAGCTATTTGCATTCAATTCAAGAAAATATATAAATGTTATGTTTTCTTAATGTCTTGAATGAATGCTTAGTTACAATAAAATCAGTGGGAGTGATGTCATTCTTTTGAGCAACATGTAATGAATGAAATCTATTCGATAGATTTAATGGAAAACATATATTGCTCAGAATGACAAATGGTGACACGGTCAATTTAAAGTATAGACTTAAAATGGACTAAATGAAGTTATATGGGGTATTTGAATCTCAAATGTTGAAGATTTGAGAAAGTATTTCTACATATGATATAGAAACTGCTTTCATGACCCTTATAAAGAATTTGTCGCTAAAATCACAAAAGGGACACAAGTATGGACTTGTTTGATTATATCCAAGAGGTGAATAACCATCGTGGTTGTCACTTGGAGATAATGATATGTCCCAGGATCAGAACCAAGGCAACTGAATGAGTATATTATTACCTTTGAGAAAGGAATATCAGAGTGAGACTCTAGAAGCGTACATTCACTTAGGTTATCAACCAAAGTGAAAATAACCCATTTTAACAAATGGATCTTCATGTTGGATGAAGAACTAATCATATGAATGCGTTGTTAGTATGGTACTACAATGGTCTCATAGTTGGAGCAATGTTTGCATATAGTATGCAAACAAGATATATGTTAAGACATATATATATTAAAGTTTTGGAAACTGCTTCAACAGGTGTTTCGAATAGATGTGGTTCACATGGAACCAATGATTGAATCCTAACCATAAGGTCGTTATAAGGTACTACGACGAATGGGGCGATAGCTCAAGCCGTGGACTCAAGGTCTCATCAAATATTTGAACACAAATGGAAAGAGACATCATTAAATGTTTTTGGAAACATTTACTGCAACTCTTTAAGCTAAAGGGTTAATACTATAACCTAGTTAACCTACGTGCTCAAGTTCACTCTACTAGCATCTCGGTGAAATGCACTAATGATTGACTTTAGTAAGTGGGAGATTGTTGGAAATATGCCCCGAAAGTCAATCTTTGGAAGAATCCAGACATTGACTGTATATATGGATAACCCTAAATACAAAGAAAGGGCAAAGTCACCAATTAGGGACAATCTCAATAGTTGATATATGTCCAAATAAGGAATCCATGGACAATGGATTGATGGAAGAAGTAATCTAATGATGTTGACCGCAGACCTTCTTCCTCTCATGTTCAAGGATGTTCAAAATGTTCCCCGGTCATGGGATTGTCGTGAGGGATACCGACAATCCATAGACCGCACGTACCGTGTCGCCCTTCAAATTGGAAGGATGGAGAGTCTCAGCCATTCTCGTGTAGTGACACTATGACAAGTATGGTGGTGCTCACAAGGGAATGAGTTCACCGAATACAATCGTTGTGGAGTACTTTGCATGGAGGTCTACTCACATGTCAAGCAAGTAAATCTTACTCATTGGAATATGTAAGTAATCCTTGACCCGAGACATCACAGTTGTCTTGTGGTTAGGTCCTTGATCTTTGACTATGTCAAAGTCACCCCAATCTTGAGGGTGTCCACGCATAGTTGGGGTTACTAGCCATGGAGGCAAGTGAATGATCAACAAGGGATCTCTAACTCGTTACGAGAGGAAGAATACTGCATGACATGACAGGAATCTTCGTCGAAGTAATGAGTGTAGTAATGGAAAGTGTCTTTACGACTCAATTGAATCATATAACATGGTATAATCACATTAGGGGTTTGACATTATGTATCCATACCCCAATAGTGATTGAGATATTGTATTGAGAAGGATCGAATTACATTGTAATTCCAATTGAATAGGTTCTCCGAACAAACTTCTACATTAGCTTGGGTAGCCATGATATATGTTTAGATGTCACTATGGCTTGTGGGTTCTCTCAGATGATTAAATATGTAGTCAATAAAGAAGAAAGAGAATTAAAGTAAGTTTTAATTCACTAGATGATTGGATTAAAACTAATCAATCGGATCGATACCAATCACCTCACCGTCTTGCTAATTAGAACCTAAAATGATTGTACACCGACTTCCACACTCTTGTGGTGGAACAACATATGAATGATGGAAATACCAATTGGATTAATTAAGTGTTATGATTAATTAGAAAGTCTAATGAAATCATAAAGGCGATGAAAGATCGTTTTTGGGCTTACCGAAATGTTCGGTTTAGCCTGGTCCCATTGGGCCCAAACCCATTGGGCCTAAACTCATTGGGCTTTTATTCAAGCATAAGATGACTTGAAATATTAAAAGCCCAAAGCCCAAACAACACCCTAAGGCCGGCCTAAAGAGAAAAGAAAGAGAGGAGTGTTGAGTCAAAAGTTGACTCACTTCTCTCACCTTATATGTAAAGTTTAATGAAACTTTTCATTATAGTGTTTTTTTGTGTGAGTTGGGGTCAACCAAAAGGAAAACAAAACTCCCCTTTTTCTCCTCAAAACAGTCTGCCATTTTTCCAAAAAAGAAAAGCGGGATAGCTACTCATCTCCTTTCTTTGATGATCCATCATCCATTCCGACTACTAGTGTAGGTGTGGATCTTTAGAGGCCTCTCTACCTTGAGGCTCTAGAGAAACCTATTGAAGGCAATCAATCAAGGTGGAGGAATCAAGGAGGGAAGCTAGGCTCAAGGAGTTCCAAGAACAAAGGGCTTGAGGCTTCATCCTTGGTCTAAAGAGTAGATCAAGAGGTAATGAAACTTAACCTCCACTTTGTTCTTATTTTGTTTACGCATCAAATGTAAAACCTATGCTTCAAGCGGGATTTGCATGACTATTGCTTTGATATATTTGCTTCCGTTGTTTATGCATATGAATCTCGAATTGTATATGCATGCTAGTCATTAGGAAATCCCATACAAATCTCATAATTTCCTCTTCAAAATCGTCCAGAAAGTAGATCAATATATGATTGGTTTTAGGGCACATTTCAACATAAACACCCAAGAGAGGGCCTTCAATCTCAATCCATGGACTTTAACACCTTGCTTAGAGATTTGGGGTTGCACCTATCCATCAAATGGATGGGTTGCCTACATACCCACCCTTCGGGAGATCAAACCCCTTGTAGTTCTTTTGGAATTGAAGAATTTGAGGATTTGGATGAAGAATATGAATAGTGTTCTTCATCCTCTAAGTTAGTTAAGAAAGGAGAGAAAGATGGAACAAAAACTTGTTTTTCAACTTTCATGGGAATAGTGATTCCATTCCAAACTTTTTAAAGCCAATTGCTTTGCAAGTTTGGAGTGGATTTCACTATTTAAATCCTCTTCCATCTCTTCCTTCTCCAGTATTTCGGCCAAGGCATTATTATTCGGGCTTTATTATTTCACACATTGTGTTTGTCATACTACTGAGCTGATGGGCTTGAACTCCATAAGCCCATCAGCTCTCTCTCTACCAAAACTAACCCAGCGAGGTCCAAAACGAAACCTTTCTCGTATGATTAATCAATATTTGGATTAGTCATCGCTATAATCAATTAAACCATTTAACCGGTTCTTACCTCAACTTCATAAGCCTTCAATCATTCCTTGAAGATGTACGATCCCTTGCCTCAAGTAGAGAGGTAGTGGACGACAGGAACTCTTTCATCGACAGAATTGAAACCACATTTCAATTCTCCCTTTTGTGAAGATTAGTGATTAATAATCCTTTGTGATTTTATTTGTTTGTTTTTCAATGTTTCTTGTGAATTGCTTTTCAATCATGAGTAACAAATTTGTTTATAGTTAAGGGTGAATTTGAAGCCATGAACATATGTTTATTATGAGTTGATTTATCTAATTATTTCTTCATAAATCATGAATGTGATTTACTTATCTCTGCTTTATGTAGAACTTATCCTTGTATGTTTATTAAGGTGGCCAACTTAGTTTGCATGCTAGGTTTGGAGCTAGAATATAAGTGAGTTTCACCAATCGCTATGAACTTTATTCATAAGTAGTAACAATCAGTGGACATCGGTTGTGTTAAGTAAAAATCCTTAGGCAAGAGTATCATGCATTTCATAGTTATAATTGACACGCCCGACCCCGATATCCACGTGGAAACCTTAGATCGGGGTCAGGTCGGGCCGACACTCCGTAAGGTGACGCAAGCGTCAAAACATGCATAAAGATATGAAACTTCTAAATTCATAATAGTGGCCTACAAAAATTTTGGCATAGTTTGCCTTAAAATGTGGTTAAACCAACCCGCACAACGGGTAATTCACAACTATTAACCACGTAACATCCCCCGAAGGGCTACACCTAATGGGTCTCGTGTAATCTCCACTACATGCATGTTCATAGTTGACACCCCACCCGACAACCTACTTGCGTCATGTCTTTCAATAACCTACTATTTCAACCACACCGTTACAGCCCGTTTCAAAATTAGAATTATTTTATTCCCTGAAGTGGGAAATGACGAAATGCCCTTGGCTGACCATTCGTTGACTTTTGGGTCGTAACTGCACGACCCTTCCCTTTTTATTTTTATCGTGCTCGGTCGTTACGAACACGTGGACGTTGAAGGCGGCCGTTCGAAGTTCTAACGAATATTTACGGCGTTGGTTTACCGACGTTCTCGTAAAATATGATTGGCCGCTTGGTTGTTGGGCTGGGGCCCAAATTCCTCGTTGGCCTCATGTGGCCTTGCTCCCGCCGCTATCCCTTGCTTGATCTCTCGTCTCGTGCTCCTCACTCTTCTTTTCAACACACACCCACAAACCTCTCTTCCACACCATGGCCTTTCTCCTTCCCGAGCCATTCCCATGGCCAATTGAACTTCCAAACCAAACCATCGGCTCACCTCAACCTCAAATTATCTTGACTGAACTCCAAGAACTCCCCCGAAACCCGAAAACCCCGGTTCCATGAACTCCGACGAACCGCAAACTTGCCTCGGCGACGGGTGAAATGAGCTCAAATCATCTCGAAACCACCACCATTGAGTTCCCTGAAGTCCCTTGACCTTGCGCTCGAGCCTCTGATGGCATGTTTCTGACGTGAAACGACGCATCTAGAAATCGGCCAGTTTTGCACCGGGACTTCTTTCCCATTTTCAGGCCACTTATGGCCAGTTTTTGGCCCCCAAAAATGGTAAAATTCTTGTTCTCCTCACTTCTAGCTTCATTTTGGTACTTGAATCGTGCAATTTGGCCTTGAAATGAAGAAGCGTAAGCTTTGAAATTACCTTAAATTCTGGCCAAAATTCCCATTCATGACGGCAACGACTGAGTCGCGATCGGAAAATCGGGGTGTGGATGACCGGCGTTGACGCGCTGAAACCTGGGCTCAGACTCGCCGGTGACGTCAAGAAACGGCTCGACCGAAGGCCGACCGCCCCCGTCGAAAGGGCCGCGTGAGCCGCGGCTCGTCGCGCCTGGAAGCCGCGCGCATGGCGCACGTGGGGACCTCTTTTCGACCTCGTCTTCGCAAGGGGCTTACTGGGTGGGACGACGGTACTACCTAGGGCAGTACGCACGATAGTTTTTCAAGGTGTTTTGACCTTTGTGTTGGAGGAACAAGGGATAGGTGTAATTAATTAAATATTTAAGAATCCCATGAAGTTTAATCATTATTACGTTGGATATCTCATAGGTGAGACCTCATTGTAGGACTAGCGGGGCTACCCAGACGGGGGCTGGTGACCCGCTACCTACAAGTGAGTGAGTGGGTCTTTGTTTTGATAAATGTATGTACGTATGGTTTTTCAATGCTTTCTTCAAACTCAAGAGGATGAATTATATCATATACGTTGTTGAGGTAGCCCAGATATATTGCCATACATGTTTTATAACGTTGCTCACAGTAGATGTATAATCTCGTGTATTAGTACTCGGGCCCAGGCTGTGACTAGCCTTGACGTTGAGTAGTCACACTCGGCACCGCTACGCGAGCCTTGGATCCATCAGAGGTACTAGCTCTGCTCTAGGCCGCACTAGGCAACTCGAACTTGTGTGACCGCACTTTGTGCACCGCCGCTAGCGTTAGACTCGCGTAGTACTCAAACGTATTACTTTTATACCTAGCACACCTCGTAGTTTAGCTACTTGGACTTGTGTTTACATATGGGTGAGCATGTCAAGAATCATTATCTGGGAGTACCCGTGTATTTTCTTATAAAGAGTTGTGGTTGGAAATGTGCCCTAACCAATCATATGATGATACTTTTTACTGGGACATTTCAAATGTTAAACTAATTTAGTTTGATATAGGGCAAAGATTATTGTTTAAAGTGTCTCATATAAATGCTATATGCTTAAACAATAAGTCCAAGGAAGTTATGTGCTTATGAGAATGTAATCTAAATGCTAGGTTCATGAGACCATTCTCATTCATTGACATATCCTAAACGTTCCTCGATCATAGGATTGTCAATTGGGCATTGACAAACTGCTAAGATCAAGACATGTTATATCTTCTCATGTGGAGAGTGGCTAGTCTCGAGTCATTGGTGTAAGTGACATCAAGATAAGCATGTAGGTGCTCAATATGGAATGAGTTCATCAACACGATCAACGATGAGTTTTCTCATGATCATGCCACACGAGAACCTCATAGTTTGGATAATGCAAATTAGTCCTTTCGACCCGAGGCATCACAGCTTGTCTGCGGGTGAGGTCCTTGATCTTTGATTATGTCAAAGTCACCCCATCCGAGGGTGTCCACGCATAGTTAGGGGTTGGGTTACTTAGCCATGGAGGCAAGGAATGCGCAACAAGGGATCTCTAACCTTCAAACCGTTTGAGGGAGAATACTCTTAAGATATGATTAAGAATCTCTCGCCGCAGTATGAATAAGATTTAGGAAGTCGTTCCAAATCATATTCAATGTAATCATATAAGTATTGGAATCACATTGATAGTAGACATGAATAAACTATCAAACCAAACAATGTGGTCGAGAGTATTGTATTAAAGTGACCGTATTGCATTGCAACTAACCGAATAGGTTCTCCACTTTCCGATTGGGCTTGGGTAGCCATGACATACCGCTAGGTGTCACTCATGGTTTGTGGATGCCCTATAGGCGTATAATCACTCTAAGTGGAGAATTGAAAGTATGTTTCACTGAATAGATTTGAAAGAGTTCTAATCCTCCACCGCCCGCTAAGCGAACCTAACGGATCGTACACCGTGCAAGGTAGAGTTTGATGAAACAATGGAGATGAGTAAGAATAATTAAATGGTTTAATTATTTAAGGGCAAAGGACACACATGTTTACTCAATCAAACGAATAAGTTCTGCTATAGACCCTAAGTTAGTTTTGGGCCTCAAGGCCCAATGGGCTTCAAACGCCAAGCTCATTGACTTAAGTTGTATGACAACTTAACGACTAATAATGCATTAGCCCAAAGGGCCCAAAGAACCCATCATGGCCGGCCATTGATAGCAATGTAGTGGACTTGTTTTAATTACAAAGCTTGCCACTACACGTGAGATGTTATAATGCCAATTTGATAACATTAACTAAGTGGTTTTCTTTTGGAGAATTGAGAGAGTGAAAAGCTCTCTTCTCTCAAAGAGGCCGGCTCCCGAGGAAAATAAACCCAAGAATTTCTTCCCTCTAGGTAAGACTCATCTTCTCATCAGCGCCTCCTTGGTGCGAGACTTAGAGGTTCCCTACTTTGGGAACTTGGAGAATCCGATTCATCCATCATCATCCAAGCAAGGAATGAAGGCCCCCTCCATGGTGATTAGCCTTGCTTAGGCAAAGAGGAATCTACAAAGGTATAAGATTTCACAACTCAAATTGTGCTTGAGTTTGTTAATGGTTCACCATATTCACTAGGCTTTGAATTTTGGGTTAAGTTTCGTTTTTAAGTGCATAGAAGCATGTTTCCGCCTAATTGTTAAATGCATGCTTTAATGATGTTGCTTAATGAACTCGGTTAATCCGCAAATTTCCCTTCAAGTGGTATCAGAGCCTAGGTCTAGTAGATTGGTGAATCCTTTTGGGTTTTGTGATTGCATAGTTTGTGATTTAAATTTTGTAATTGTTACAAGATTTATTCTTGCTTGTTTGAATGTAAATTTTGTTGGAAAATTTGCCATCTCAAATGTTGTAGATGTAGTTCATATGAGCATGAATTTTGGAACTAAAATTTGGTGCCATGAATTTTGGGAAATTCGGCCAAATCCAAAGGTTGGATTTTTGGGTTCTTGTTTGAATTGTTAAAATGGTTTTAATGTGACAATTGGAACCCCTAAGTGCCCTATTATGGTAATATGGTATTTCCCTTATGTTTGACTTATTTTGGAAGTGTTTTTGGATGAAAAATGTTCATGGAGTTCTTATGGATGTTCATGGATGTTCTTCATTGTTCTTGTTGTGTTCTTAGCAAGAACAAAAAGGTTTGGTGTTTGATTCAAAATGTTTGTTGTTTTTCAAAAAGTTTTGGTTTGTTATTTGATTGTTGTTGGCTGATTTTGTGTGATTGAAAAAGAATTTTTCAACCCATACCAATCACCCAAATCCCATACCAATCAAACTTACAAACCTTACCTCACACTATTCACACCATACCTTGTCTTCCACTAACAATCCCACTTCTCTTTGTTTCACTTCCAAAACCGGCCACTCCCATAATGGGAGTACTTTTGGGGGCTTTTATGCAATTACATAAAGTTTTGATACTTTTGTGTATTTGCACTTTGACCCGAAAGTTTGCGTTTTTACGTTTAGGCCCAAAATCACTAAAGGGCAAATTGTTTTGTTCCTTTAATGAAATTTTTGTAAATGTTGAAATTTTTGGGTTCTAGTTGTAATAACATGAAGTATTGGACTTTTATGTTTTTACAAAGTGACCCCAAAAGTTTATGTTTTTGCAATATGGCCCAATAGTTGAGGTTATTGCATTTTGGCCCAAATTGGAAGAGAACAAAATTGTTTTGTCTCTTTAAATGAGAATTGGATTTTCATTTCATTTAGCTCCATTTAAATCAATTCTATGGGTACAAAAACCAAATGAAAATGTTGCATTCTTGTTTAATTAGTTAAAGTGTTAATTAATTAAAGGGTGATTATGAACCTAAGCCTACGATAATTGAGCTATGTGAAAGGCCGTTTCAAAATTGTTTGAACCATGGGAATGTGTAGATTAGATTTTGGTTGTAATTTGATTTGATCAAATGTTGTAAAAGAGCATAAGCTCTTCTTTACTTTATGTACTCCTTTCTTGCTTTATTTGATATGCATGAAATTGGAGTAGTTGGGGTCCAACGCTCAATAAGACAACACGGCTTAATGTGATTAAACGTATAACTAAAATCAATCACCGTCCCTAGTCCGTGATCCAACACTAGGCTCGTGTTGGATCAAATCAAAGGTTCATAATCATCCTAAGGCCCTAAGGCAACTATATAGTCCTTAAACGAATGCAAACCTTATGTTAGTAGTACCATATACTCTTGCTTTAAAAACCGTTTTAAAAGCTTAGTGGGAGTATCATATACTACTAAATCAATCAAATGGACCAATAGTTGCAATAGGACCAAATTGTTTTAATTTGATTAAAATGATAATATATATATGTGATGAGACCTAAAAACCCTCAAATCATTATTAAGTTGTAAAGCGTGGGAGTGCTTTGAACACTCTTTCGTGGCCTTCCACCGTGGTAGGCTCCAAGCGTTTATGACTTGTACACCGACTTCACCCTATCATGGGGGAGTACAAAGTGCATGCTTATACTCAGGAGGAGTCTATATGCATACTTGATGTTGTGAAGGTAGGCAACAAGAATAGCCAACATCATGTCATTGTGAGGTTGTTCTTGGACCCCTACCCGAACTTGCATGGTGGGAATGACTTAACTAAGTGCAATGGTGCCAACATCATGTCATTGTGAGGCATCATTCTCTAGAGGCCAAAGTATATGGGTACTTACATTGGATGTAAAAGAGTAAGTGTACTCTCTCATTATTATTGTCGCTAGCCAACATCATGTCATTGTGAGGTGGGCTTAGTAATAGTGAGCCTCCCATACCCTACTAAGAGTTTCCTCCAAAACTCTCGAATTCCGATGAGGGATATGGAATTTGCTAAAATAGTGGGTGATGCTATTTGATTTAAAGACCCGGATCAAATGGCTTAAAATCAATCAATTTATATTCGTTATGTATTTATTTACTGATATATTTGCAAACGCTATCCATAACTTGACAAACAAAAGCCGAAGGTCTTAGTTTCCGGACTTGGTACCACAATCCCATAGATTGTCTTGAATGGATTGTATATGTACCTAAGTAGTCTCATTCTCACAATCTTCCTTTTGATAACGTATCATTGGAAGAACATGTTAGATAGTTGGACATTGTGTTTGGAACATAATGGTTGTTTGACAAAAATAGTCCATAAAGATGGACTTATGATGATTTTGGATCATTAAATGTTAAAGTGTTAAACCAATTAAGGAGACGGAAGCATGGCAAGGACTTCACCTTTGAGTCCCTATCCAAATGGTTCACTAAGTTTATTGTAAACTATATAGTGAACAATAACCGCACTCTCTTCAAAATCGTTTGATGTGTATAACACAATTGAAATAAGTTTCAAGAGAGATAGTGGGAGTTTAGGGACCATGACTATTGTAGTCAATGGAGAAGTCATATGAAGAAGGCAATATTAACTCCAAGGGAACAAACTTTCTTTATGAAAGGATGGACATTGGAAGGGGTATTTGCAAGTAATGACTTGCAAGTGTCAAGAACACATCTTTCGAAGGTGTTGTAAATGTTCTTGAATAATTCAAGACAGTTGATTCTTCTACTTGAATGCTTGATTCTTTATTTGTGACTATGTGTTTACAATCGTTGTAAAAGTGTGGCAAATAAGAAGTAGAAGATTAATGAGAGAAGAGAAAGTACTTCACATTCGGAACGTGAATCAAATGTAGATCTCTGCGAAAGCAGATAGTACTTACTTCCTCATATGAACTACCAAATTAAAGTAAAGATTGTCTTTACCTATTAATAATGAGATGAATGAATGTTTTGTTTGACAAAACATTGTTCTTTATTAATGAATGATTGGATTAATGTAATCTAATAGATTGTCTCTATAGTAGAGATAATGTGGTAATGTTAACTGTTTAGAATGGAACGATGCTTAAAACCCAAAAGGTTACAAGGTAGTGACTAATCCCAACTGAGTTGTGACACCTCTGTAAACATAAAATACGAGTTGGTCATAGATGGATGCTTTGGATCGATAGATCCGGATCCAATGCCTTATTGTTAAAATTGTATAGAGGCGAAATGTTCGAATCTTTATTCTTTTGGAAAGAATAAAGAATCACAAAGTTGTTGAGGTTAATTCACTTAGATGTTAGTGGTACTTGACCACAACATAATACTACTCATATTATATGACATTCACCGAAGATCGCTCTCAGTTGGACTATCGTGTATTTTGAATAAACACAAGTCCGAATACTTTGTAAAAGGTTTCAAAGAATTCAAGAATGTAAGATGATGAGTAAGACGTCTAAAGTATTTACCTCCTTAGATTTGATCCAAGGAAGTATAACACTTTAGAAGAGTTTTTCTTGAAAGATATCAAGGAAAATTAGCATCATAAGATAATAGTTTTCTCCATTAGGAGAAGAACGAACTCGAATAAGATTTGGTTCGTTGGATATTATCAAAATACCCATATATATATAAGATATATATATACTTCTAAGACAATACGATTGTCAATTAGAATATCTTCCAAAGTTTTCATGACTTCATAGGATGTAGTTTGAAAGAAAGACAAGTCTTAAGAATGTTAAGATTTGGGGTTGTGTGCTAACAAGCAATATTGTTTGAGAATAATCTTGTGGGATATCCTTAAATTAGTTTTTGGATATCACTTCTATTAACCAACTAACAAATGTTGTTTGTTGGGTAGTTCATTGTAATCCTACAATAGGATTTGCCTAAAATAGAGCAAGTGAACGAGAAACAGAATTCAAAGAATAGGTTCTTTGAGTGACAAGATCATAATCAACAAATATAACAACCTAATTCCAACACCAATAGCTCCAAAGTAGTCAAGAAGGATTTGTAAACCGTCTCAGTTGAATGGTTTGAACTTTATGACTATGTCATAGAGTTACACCTCTTAATTCGAAAGAAATAAGAATGAAAATCCTTTTGAATACATTGAGTGTGCATACGACATATACTCAAGGAAATGGTATAATACCATTTGACTCGAAATAATGAAACCTACATAGCTAATTGGTAGCTTGAGGTGACTACAATCAAAGAGATTGGTTGACTTGGAAGAAACCATCTTTGATGTAGTCTTGGTTTCTATTAATTCGAAGATTGTTAGCTACAACTTAACGATGATTTAATGTTTGGACATAATATGGGTTTCCGAAACCATTATCAAGATTGTCTTGATAATATATGTCTAAAACTAGAAATCACATGACATGTAAAGTTGTAGAGATTCATCCATCATGAATCTTAGCAAGCTAATGGGAGCTATAAGCATTTTTTTATGAGAGAAAAATCAAATCGTTTGATTTCTCATAGAGATATAAATGAATCTTTTGTCTACAAGGCTTACAAAAGATTAGTGGGAGTTAATCATATTTCTAAATTTGAACATATATATGATATATATTAATTTTGGAAATGAAAGAAATTCTTCTTCATTAAAGTTATGACTTTAAACAAATTTATATGGGAGACATAGTCTATAAACATGGAATAAAAATCTATAATGATAGATTTCATGATATAATTAGATTATATCAATCCCTAATGATAGACGAAAGATGCTAGGAAGTTTCTCATATGATGATAAGCTTCAAACGGAAGGACAACTCTAGTAAGACTAAGAGATTGCTCTTCTCAAAGGGAACATACCCTTTGACTCCCAAATAAATAATGCGTAAATAGAATCCTTTATGCATACGCACAAAGGTGATTTATGTATTTCATATTGTATGAAAAACGTTGATATGAGTTGTACCTAGAACGGTACAAGACGATATCAATGCAAGCCCAGGATCAGAACCATGGCAACTGTCAAGTGAATCCTTAAGTATTTAAGAAACACTAAAGGATGGATTCCTCAAAAAATGAGGAAGAAGTTAGAGTAACGCAATGGAAGCGTAAATGTATTAGATTATGAATCTAATCCATCATTGAATATCTCTTTATTATGACTAAAGAGATATTTAGGTGAAAACATTAAAAGTAATGACTTTAGTGTGTTTCATCGTGCTTGCAAAATATATACTGCCATATAGAAGCTTACAACGTTGTTGTTTGGATGGGAAAGTTATGAACTTTCTATTCGGTTCCAACCAGAAAGTGTCTTTAGTGTGCCGACACTTTGACACTAATGGGGCGATAGCTCAAGCCAAAGGAATCGAGGTCTCATCAAGATCCGAACTCAAATGAGAGACTTAACCACATGATTAAGAATCATGTATAATGGTGAAGTCGTTAATCTCAAGTTTGCTTCTGTGGATAACACATATAGATATCCACTACCTAGGCCTACTACTCAGCCATTTATGAAATGAATTCAGAAGAGGCATCATCACTGATGACCAAGCTGATTGGCTCTAGTGCAAGTGGGAGATTGTTGGAAATGTGCCCTAAATCCAATCATATGATGATACTTTACGGA
>JAEHOF010000386.1:0-12303 GCA_018257905.1 Gillenia trifoliata | reverse complement strand
TTTCAAAAAAAAGAAACTTCGAAAAAAAGAAATTTGGTGACAATAATGGAGCATAAACATAAACCACAATCGACGGTTCACTATAATTCTAATGTTTATGGATTATGATATCGAATTTCGGAGTTGACCCCTTCACGAATGTTGTAGAGCTTGTCATTATAAACGTTTATATATTTTCTTTATATTTTTCACACTTGTACATTAAATATTATGAATTTTTATTAATTTTGAACTCCTTCCAACAACACTATTCATGAGGGTTTTGAGGGTTTTAAAAATCCAAACAGTGATGTAACCATCGTAAAAGCGTAGAGCTTATCATTACACACATTAGTATTTTTTTTTTTTACATTTTTCATACTTGTATATTAATTATTATAAATTTTTATTAATTTTGAACTCAAACAAAAAGCACTATTCATGAGGGTTTGGAGGGTTTTAAAAATCCAAACGACGATGTAATCATCATAAAAGCGTAGAGGATGTGATCACAAGCGTTTGCATATTTTTTTTCACATTTTTCACAATTGTAAATTAATTATTATGAATTTTTTAATGTAATTTGATTTTTCCTACAAAATTCACTAAACATTAAAAAATTCATAATAATTAATTTACAATTGTGAAAAATGTGAAAAAAAATATGCAAACGCTTGTGATCACATCCTCTACGCTTTTATGATGATTACATCGTCGTTTGGATTTTTAAAACCCTCCAAACCTCATGAATAGTGTTTTTTGTTTGAGTTCAAAATTAATAAAAATTTATAATAATTAATATACAAGTATGAAAAATGTAAAAAAAAATACTGATGTGTGTAATGATAAGCTCTACGCTTTTACGATGGTTACATCGCTGTTTGGATTTTTAAAACCCTCATGAATAGTGTTGTTGGAAGGAGTTCAAAATTAATAAAAATTCATAATATTTAATGTACAAGTGTGAAAAATGTAAACAAAATATACAAACGCTCGTAATGACAAGCTCTACAACTTTCGTGAAGGGATCAACCCTGAAATTTGACACCATAATCCAAGAACCCTAGATTTATATTTAACCGTCGATTGTTGTTTACGTTTACGCTCCGTTCTTCTCATCGGATTTTATTTTTTCAGATTTAATTTTTTAAAAACATGACCTTTTAGTGGATGCAGGAAGATGAACAGTTCGGATCGTTGATATCATGTTCCGATATTAACGGTTTATTATAATATGAGTCGATGTTATATAGTTTCTAGAAACTTTATAAACTCCGAGCTATATTTTTAGTAACCGTAAAAATTGGAACGTGATATCAATGATCAAAACCGTTCATCTTTTTGTATTCACTAAAAGATCATGTATTCAAAAAAGAAAATTTGGAAAAAAACGAAACCCGGTGAGAAGAATGTAGCATAAACGTAAACGACAATCGACGGTTAAATATAAATCTAGGGTTCATGGATTATGGTGTCGAATTTCGGAGTTGATCCCTTCATAAAAGTTGTAAAGCTTGTCATTACGAGCGTTTGTATATTTTTTTTACATTTTTCACACTTGTACATTAATTATTGTGAATTTTTATTAATTTTGAACTCCTTCCAAAAACACTATTCATGAGGGTTTGCACGGTTTTAAAAATCCAAACGATGATGTGACCATCGTAAACATGTAGTATGCACATTTGTATATTTTTTTTACATTTTTTACACTTGTACATTAATTATTATGAATTTTTATTAATTTTGAACTCAAACAAAAAACACTATTTATGAGGGTTTGGAGGGTTTTAAAAATCCAAACGATGATGTAATCATCGTAAAAGTGTAGATGATGTGATCACGAGTGTTTGCATTTTTTTTCACATTTTTTCACAATTGTAAATTAATTATTATGAATTTTTTAATGTTTGGCAAATTTTGTAGGAAAAATCAAATTACATTAAAAAATTTATAATAATTAATTTACAAGTATGAAAAATGTAAAAAAATATGCAAATGCTCATGGTCTCTTTCTCTACGTTTTGACGATTATTACATTATCGTTTGAATTTTTAAAATCGTACAAACCATTGTGAATAGAGTTTTTTATAAGAGTTAAAAATTAATAAAAATTAAAAAAATAGACCAAAAAAAGAAAAAGAAAAAAGATGGCATTTAATCTCTCTTTCTTCTCTTCTCTCTCCGCCCAGCACATCCCTCTTTTTTTTTTTTTTCTCCTCTCTCTACGCAGCACAACTTTGCTCTCTCTCCCCTCTTATCTCCTTTCTCTCTACGCACAGCAAGTTCCAGAATTCGTCTTCCTTACCTCACCATCTCCATCCTCTCCATCCCCTCCATCCCCCAACCACTAAACCACCCAACCATCCCACCATCTCCGTCCCCAAATTCCAATCTACCCACTAAGGTGCCTTCGATTCTGTCCAATTTTATGGCTCATCTCTCCCCTTTCGCAAGGCTGTTGCAGCGACCACGAGGACTCAACGAGGGCATGGTCTTTTGGACCACCGACTTCACCGAGCTCACCACCGACGCCCAAAATAACCCCTGATTCAGCCTAAGGAGGATGAGCTGCGATTGGCGACGACATGGTCGGCGAGCAGCGTGACTAGTGGAGGTGTGGGCTCATCTTTTTACCAAGTGCTGAGGTGTGGGTCACCAGATCTGGATCTGGACTGGGTGCGGCAGAGGGGAGATTCATATCTTGGGGTTATTATAGAAGTTTTTGCAGACTGGAATTTGGGGAAGAATACTGCATCTGGGTTCCTCGGCAGAGGGGAGAGAGGGTGAGAAAGAGAGAAAACACTAACTAATTCAACCTCTGTTTCACAGCCATTCCCTTACCGCTCCAAGCCAATCCACGCCGTACCCAAGTCCGATTCCCTACGAATCCCGAAGAACTGGTGCTGTATAGGTTTTTAGGCAACGGGCTGCGATGAAGAAGCAGAAGAGGAGAGAGAAGATGTTGTGTGGAAGAAAAAAATTAATATTGTTTATGTGTTTTGTACGTGGTACCAACCCGGTTAGCCGGTCGCTTATTTTTCTCCCAAAATATTTTTTTCCCAACCGTTGGATGTATCTGACGGTTTAAAAGGTGATAGTATTCAATGCATATAAGCATGGTAGCCAACTCCATAAAATTGAAAGTGCAAGCTTTTTTGTAGTTGTCATATTTTCAATATTGTATTCAATACGTGCCTATAATTAGGCGTTGAATTCCCTACAAATAACTGCATCATTCGTAAAATAACATTTTGCATAACCCTAATACTCATTATTTCATTTTAGAGCAAAAGGAGAGGCTTAACGTTTGCTACGTTTTGAGAGCAACTTTGTGAGAGCTTTAGAAACTTTGCATTCACATTCATACATTATCATTGTTTGTGAACAAGTTGTGTGCATATCTTTGCTCGTGAGGAGGACGTTCTGTGTGTGATGTGATCATCCGAAAAAGAGTAAAGAAAGACAGAATTCTACAAGACAAAAGTGTTTAGTAAAACTTCGAGCCTAGTAAGTGTCTATCAAATTGAGGCTTGTAAGAGTCTTTTTACCTAAGTGGATTGGTTATTTCGTGAATGTGTGCCCAAGAATTTTCTCCTTCATGTGTAAGGTTTGCCGTGTAAAAATATTGTGTGATCTGTTATCTAACTATTTTTGCCGTTCTTCTAAATAGCCTTTTTTTATAAATATCAATCAACATAATGAAGGCAAGGTCAACTAAGATAGGTTGCCACGTATCTTGCAAAAATGAGGCATAAGCTTGTGCATAAATGTGACCAGGATTATTCAATTATGTTTTCCAATTGTGCCAGCATTTACAAGCATTTCCAATCGTGCCATCAACACTGCCAGGCATTTCCTAATTGTATATCTAATCTCATTCTAACGACCAAATAAAGTCGTCTTTGAAAAAAAAAAACACATAAATTAACGGATAATGCTTGTATTTTCTCTATGAGGAATCTACTTATTTCCTACTTACAATTATGTGTCTTCACCGTGCAAAAATCATATTTGGAACATTTCATTCTCTTTATCATCATTAAAAGATCATATCTGTAAAAAATCATTCAATTTAGATATTGTTTAGTCACTCATACATGTCAAACCAATCAACGGTTTAGATAACAAGTAGCATCCTCATAATGAACATCCATTTACTTGATGAATATGAATGACTAAAAGATCTACAAATTGAATGATTTTTTGCATATATGATTTTTACATGATGATAAAGAGAATGAATGGTTCCGATTATAAAGTTCATACGGTGAAAATGCCTACATCTAAAGTGAGGGAACAAATAGGTACTCCCATGGGGGGACACAAGCATTATCCTAAATTTACTGTCATTTGAAAAAAAAATTTATCATTTCAGGTGTTTACTTGCCCCCATTTCACCAAAATAAAAAAGAAGAATACTTGCGTTAATTTCCCTTTTGGGGATTGTTAACGCTCAAAACTAGAAGGTCAATAAAGACCATCATGGTCAACCCTTGATGGGCTCGAGAAAAGCTAAATTGTGAACAACAAAGTTTAATTGGTTCACCCTCAAAATTGAGCTACGTCCACTATAGTGATATGTATATATATTTGAGATGGATTACAAAAGTGCTCTACAATAGTGTAATGTAATTTTCCTTTTGATAGGCCCTTCGTGATCCCCAAAAGTCTTAGGTCTCTAAGTCTCTCACCGCTCTAGCATTTAATGAGATGAACACGTAGATATGACCTATAAGCTATTCCTCCATTATCTACATGACACTGGAGAGAAAGTGACATTTACTCAGAGCTAATTGCATGGTTTCCTGGGCCAACACGTACCGAGCGCTTCACTCGACCAAGAGTGGTTGAAAAGCACTTTACCGAGCACTAGGTCTGACAATGTTTATGTCCCTTCATAGACTTCGGGCCTTGTTGATGGTCAACGCGTGGTTTGGAGTTGATGTCTGGGTAGACCTGTCCTTGGAGCTCCGTGCCATAAAAGTTGTCAAGCTTGCCAACTATCTTGAGTGGTAGGGAAGTACTTTTAGATTATGCGCTCGTCTCTCCTTTTCGGTAGATAATCCAGAGTCGTGGGCCATCGTCAATGGTAGTTGTCGTTCGTTCTTGTTGTGGTGTTCTGTCCTCTAGATTCCTTGGGCTGACTTGCAGGCCAATGTATTGTTCTCTTCATCCTTCAGTGGATTCTCTTCAGGTCCATCATTAGGCCCAACAACAGCTATATATTATTTTAAGGATCTAAAAGGACAATGTGTTAATAGGGATGAGCTCATTCCTCTATTTGAAAATAACGTATCTTCACCATATAAATTTCATAATCGGAAATGTTAAATTTCTTAATCATCATTTGAAGAACATCTCTGCAAAAAAATCACTCGAATCGAAGATCATTTAGTCATTCAGATGTATCAAATAAATAGACGGTTCATCATGAATATGTTACTTAGTACATACACCGTTGATGTATATGATACATTTGAATGACTAAACGAACTCCGATTCGGATTGTTTTTTTGTAAGAATGATATTCCAATGAAAATTATGAAATTAAACAGTTCCGATTATGAAATTTAAAAAAAAAAAATACATTATTTAAAAGTAGTGGAAAGAGCTTATTCCCGAAGGGAACACAAACATTGGGGTCAAACTTCAATGGTACTTACTATTGAATGGTTTAATATTCATTTGGGGCTCAACGCAAATTAATCTAGGACCATTCAATGACCGGACCATTGAATGATACGTATCACTCAAGATTTTTCCCAAACGTAGTCCAAAAATAAAAATATTGTTAATCATTCTTGTTGGAAAAGTCGTGGTCGTAAAACTTAAATTAATTCCTCCTTTGGCCTTCGAAATTAGGATAAACTATTTTAATCTACATTATTTAATTTTCTCGAGTCGTTGACTTGGAATTGGCCTCGACAATTTGGTCACTATATAAATGGGTAGAAGATAATTAAGGTAGTAGCACAAATTAACCATCCTGGCATCCTGCATTTCTGAGTTCATAAATCTCATTTCTCTCTTTCCATATCATTAATCAACTTCTATCACCAAAATGGCTGAGGCACTCATTTCCGTGCTCCTAGAACGATTGGCGTTAGTAACTTATCACCACATAGAAGAAGAGGTGAAACTTGTTTTGAATGGTGAGAAAGACGTCGCCAAGTTCATCAGCAATTTCAAACTTGTTGGTGCTGTGCTTGAGGATGCGGAGAAGAGGCAAGTGAAGGAGGCTGAGGTGAGAGATTGGTTGGATAAGCTCAAAGACGTCTCGTATGAGATGGACGACGTGCTGGATGAATGGAACACTGAAATCATGAAGCATCAAGTTGAGAAACAAGAAAAAGAAGGCGAAGATGCTCATGTTACTAAGAAGGTACTTTTCTCCATTCCTGTTGATTCCTTTTGTTTTGGCAAAGTCAACCGCGTAATTGTTCATCGTAAAATTGCCCTAAAGATAAAAGAATTGAATGATGCCTTAGATGAGATTGCTAATACAAGAGGAAGGTTTAACTTTCAGTTTGCAAAAGATTGCATTGAACAACCGGAACGAGAGAAAAGTTCATCTTTTATTGATATATCTATGATATTTGGTCGAGAAAAGGAAAAAGATATATTAGTAAATAAGTTGTTGAGCAAGAGTAGTCAGGAAGAGATTAAGCTCCTTATCATCCCTATTGTAGGTATGGGAGGAATTGGAAAGACAACTCTTTCCCAGCTAGCTTATAATGATGAAAATGTCAAAGTTCATTTCGATAAGAGAATTTGGGTGAGTGTCTCGGACCCTTTTGATGTAATCAAAATTGCCAAAGCGATCAACAGTGGTGCCAATGCTTTGAATCCAGTTTCAGACGAGTTGGAAGATTTCTTGCAACTCATGTCTCAGTCCCTTCGGGATAAAAAGTTCCTCCTTGTCCTCGATGATGTATGGACCAAGGACCATAGAAAGTGGGAACAATTAAAGTTACCATTAATGCATGGTGCTAAAGGTAGCATAATATTGGTGGCCACGCGAAAACATGAAGTTGCTATTATGATAGGGGCAACCTCTAATGCGATCCATTTGGAAGAGCTGAGCGAACAAAACTGTTTAGCATTATTCAACCACATTGCATTTTTTGATCGTCAAGAAGAGTCTAATGTATTTGGATCTGTTGGTAAAGAAGTTGCGAAAAGGTGTAAGGGTTTGCCTCTTGCTGCTAAGACTTTAGGTAGTTTGATGCTCTATAAAAGAACAATGGAGGAATGGGAAGACGTTTTGAATAGTAACATATGGGATCTAGAAGAGGTTGAGCCACAAATTTTGCAACCTTTATTACTAAGTTATTATGATTTGACTCCGGCTGTCAAACGTTGTCTTTTATATTGTGCTATTTTTCCCAAAAACTATGAGTTCGATAGAGAAAATTTGATTGAGTTGTGGATGTCTCAAGATTATCTTAATTGGAACGAACACAAGGAAAAGGGAATAATAGGTCAACGATTTTTTGATAACTTAGTAATGCAATCTTTCTTCCAAGATTGTGTGGAAGATTACAACGGGAATATTAGATGGTTCAAAATGCATGATATTGTGCATGACTTTGTTCAGTTTCTCAGCAAGAATGAATGTCTTGTCGTGGATTGCAAGGATCCAAATAAGAGGATAGAGCTATTGGGCGCCAACGACAGGGTATCGGGTGACAGGGTCCGCCATCTGGCCATAATGTTTGCACCGAAGGGTCCATTTCCGTCTTCTTCTATTTCATTTTGCAATCGCAAGAATCTGCGTACACTCATAGCTTTTGATTCAACAATTACTACTCTGGACTTGAATTTAATTTTACAATTAAAATGTCTTAGGACATTAAATTTGAGTTACAACAATATCAGACAACTTCCTAAGGAGATTGGTGAACTATTTCACTTAAGGTACATTAATTTGTCCAAAAATCCGTTGGGGATATTACCCAACACCATCTGTAATTTATACAACTTACAGACGCTGAGCCTTATTTCTTGCATTGCACTTCAATATCTACCTGAGGCCATGGGCAAATTGATTAACTTAAAACATCTCCATGTCAAGGGTTGTTGGGATCTACATTTCTTGCCTAAAGAGATTGGGAGAATAACAGGTCTGAAAACCCTAGACGAGTGCGCTCTTGGTCACTGGCGAAGCTACTACGGAGTGAAGGGGGGCGGTCGCCCCTCCGCTCGCCGGGAAAAGAAGGTATTGAAGCCCCTGAACCCACCCCCTGGAGACCCTCGGCCGGAAATTGAGCAGCGCCGAAATATGCTATCAGGCTATCAGCTGCCATTGTTTTTGTTTCTTCTCTCCGGTCTTACTTTTTTGTGTTTGCTGTGAACAATTTTGAAGCAAGCTGTCCGGGAGTTCGATCCCAAGCTCGGCTCCCCCGAAGAGCTCCTCGAGATCGAGAAAGCTCGCGAGAACTACCACAACAATCGGTTCGCTAAAAAGCACAGCTCTAATTTGCTCATGCGCATTCAAGTAATTCTGTTCTTCTGAATGTTTGCTTCAATTGGTTTGATGAAAACGAAAGCTCTGCTGCTTTTTTCGAAAATGATTACTTCGATTTTTCCCAATTTGGTTTCGGTTTATGGATCTAGTTGTTTCTTGAAGACTTGATTGTGAATGTATGGAATTTATATTGTTTGTTGTGATATTATATTTTAGGAAGTTAGGCTTGAAGTTGACAAGAAAAAATAAATTGGTTTGACTGAGTGGTTATAGGGTTAATAAGGGATTGCGTGGTGGACTGAATTGAATTGTGAGACTGGTGGAGAAAGGGAAATTCTTGAGTGTTTTTTTTTAAGTTGGTGGGGCTGGAAAGCTAATTGGTAGCAGGTTTGTTTGGGTCACGGCACTTTTGTTTTGATCACATAGGTGATAACTGATTAACAGCCTCGTGGTTGCAAGAGACTGAGACTTTGAGTCTTCCAGAAGAGTTCCTAAAGTGGTGTCTTGTCTTGGATGAATTTTTTGTAAACTAAGTGGGGATTTGTCTTTATTATTAATCTTTAACAATCTAATTGCTTCATAAAATGTTATCCATTCTGAAACTGGGTACACCGTAAAGTTTGCATCACTAAATTAAGCTAATATAGCAGTAAGCACCCTGCACAAAATTATCTACTTGTAGTCAATGATAAATCTTGTAAACCTTATACCTTTCATCTGTTTTATTTTTAAATGTGAAGGGTATATTGTGTAATGGCCCCTTTCATAAGCACTTTTGCTGAAAGTGCTTTTGTTAGAAACACAACAAAGTTCGCCCCTCTCCCCGATAAATCCTGACTTCGCCACTGCTCTCGGTCAGCCTGAGGAGGAAAGAGCATTCAGATTAGAAGATCTGGGAAGCTTGGATCGGCTTCAGGGCAGCCTTGTCATAAAAGCCCGTCGGGATTTGAAAAATGTGCGTAATGCTCCGGGAGCACGGTTGTATAGTAAGAAACTTTTTCATTTGGAGCTAGATTCTAAGAACTGGAAAAAAACACGGCAAAGCAATGAATACATGTTGAGTGCCTTACGACCCCATCACCGTTTGGAGTCTTTAAGCATTTGTTGGAATGATGGGAATACGGGGCCCCGTTGGATGAAGCACTCCTCTTTCTATAATCTTAGAATCCTTACTCTTTCTTGTTGGCTACGCTATGAAGTTCTGGCCCCTCTAGGGAAATTTCCATCCCTTGAAAAACTGAGGATCGCCAAGTTCCCTCGTGTGAAAAAGGTCGGAGTTGAGTTTTTGGGAATAGAAGAAACTGATCAACCATCACGGTCACCAGGTGGAAAAGATGGACGTTTTGTATTTGACATTTGGGGAAGAAAAAATGTTTTGTTCCCAAAGTCGAAACAACTTTACCTGGAGGAGATGGACGTGTTGGAAGACTGGGAAGGAGTACTGGAAGATGATTCCGAAGTTCAAATCATGCCACGCCTTTCTTCCTTACAAATCAACCACTGCAAGAGCCTAAACACACTGCCGGACTTCCTTCGGAAAACACCACTGCAGAATTTGTCATCTATAAATGTCGGAGACTTGAACGAGGTTGCCAAGACGGAGGAAAGGAATGGCCCAAGATTTCTCACATCCCAAACATCGCAATCGTAGCCTCGGATTCTGATTCTGGTGATGAGGGTGATGAGATTCCAGTTCCACAACAACAGGATGTTGAAGTCCCAGATGTCGCCTCAACATGAGAGGCCATCCGCCAATCTCATATATCCACCACACTCTTCTGGTAATTGAGTTCTTATTGATTAATTTGATGTAAAACGAATTTAATTTTCAATATTTGACTAGCTATTGTCTTATTTCTTTGGAATCTTCAGATGGCATGATGATCTTAAATAAAGAAGCAATATGTTGATCAGGTGGTGAATTGCTAGCTAGGCTGAATGACAACGTATCCGTAATTTCCACAAATACCCTAGCTAGGGCTGCATGATATCCATCTTCTGTAATCTCCGGTACGTCCCAACATAATCTTGTTTGAAAAAGGTATTTATCTTTCTTTGTATAATTCTTACTTGAGGCTCGTTTGTTATTTAGAATTGGATTGGAATAGATAACCTCATAATTTTCCGTCCCAAGTGAATGATTTTTCATCATTTGGAGAGGATTAGAAGGGGATTAGATCACATGAATAAAACACATCCCTTCCGATCCTACCATTTTGGAAAAGATTGAAATGGATTAGTTTCCTTCATGAATAACCCATCTTCTACGTACCCTCTAGTTGGACAAAAACATTTAATTTCTGCCCTCAACATATCTTGAAATTAGTTATCCAATCCTAAATACCAAACGACGCCTCAAAGTTAACGTTAGTTCCCATCATCATTAAATGATCTCATTCTTCTTGCTCCATTTTTTGTTGAAGCACTAACTTTTGTTAGAACAATAACTTTTTTAGGAGCAAATTGTCATGGACTGTCGCATTGCTTGAGGAAAATGCCTGCCTTGTGGCAAGAAGTTCATCCGGCTTCAAAATTTTGGCTCTACTTCTTCAAGTTACAGGTAAGTGCAAAGCAGTGTAATTATAACGTATAAAAATGTAGTAATCGTTAGTTCGTATTATTTACATAAATAGTCACCTGCAGAGGTCTGATTTTGCAGCATTAATTGTTTACGAATCCTTGGCGTCCTCCTAGTTCTTCTTGCATTCGATCAAGTCTTGGAACTTTGTACGTTTTGCCATCCGATGGAGATCAAATTGCAGTTACGACGGTAAGTTAACTGCACGCATGCAACTTCTATATCAAAGTGGATTTAGCTCCAGCCAGAGAAATGAATTCCATCTTGATCAACAGATTCTGTGGGGTTCTCAAACACTGCAGAATGTTACCGTCACAGATTGCTCGAGTCTTGAACCAGCTATATCCGCGAAGGCAAAGGAAAGGAGTGGCCTAAGGTCTCTCATATTCTTAACATCAATCGAAATTGGTTGAAGTCCATGCAGCTCTGGTCAGTGAGCGCCTGAGCGGTGAAATTAAGCTCAGGTGCTTTTTTCTTGATGGTCGGGACTGTCCCATGAACAAGTATGAAGGCAATGGATTCTACTGCATCCAGGGAGTGTCTCACAACAAGGTCTTGCCACTGTTATCATTAAGGATCCTAAGTTGTAACCATCCCCAAGCTCGTCGCTTCCTCTTCAGACAACACCATATGTGTTAAGTGTATCACACGTCAGATAGGATAAATCCGTCCAATTAGATTGGATTGGATACTAATCTTGTCCATTGCCTGGTGATGTTAAATGTATCACAGATCGGATATGGACGATGATATATTGAGTATCGTCATGTTCTTTTTCTTACAAATATTGATAGCAATTTTTCCATCAAGATTGTGACAACAAGACCCTGAACTTGTACACTACTCGTAAGGTGCTCGTAAGTCCATCCGAGCACCACTAGAAAGGCGCTCGGATAGACTGTCAAATAACAATGAAGATAAAAATGTTATTTGACCACCTTTCTCACAACTGGGATGAAGGATCGAAATTAAACCAGAAACAAAAAGGGCCTATTGCTTCTGTTAAAGCTTCACTCGCATAAATGAATCGGCTTAAATGAACGGGATGCAACACGAGGACTTCATCATAGGTAGGAACTTGCAAATGATGCCTTCGGATAGGATTTTGCAAATGAATTTTACTCGCATCACATGTTGACCAACATTCTGGTATTTGAAAGCATACAATAGCAAGCTAAACGCATAGATCTCATTCAACTTCCAATTTCTCTGAAATTCAATCTGTGTATTTCTATGGAAAACAATTCGTGTTGGTTTGTGACGAAAAGTAAGGCGT
>JAEHOF010000358.1:0-13343 GCA_018257905.1 Gillenia trifoliata | reverse complement strand
AAGACTTTTTTATGTAAACCATAAGTCTATAAATAGATTATCTAATGAAAATGATGATACACCCTAATTTCTCCTCCCAATCTCTCTCGTGTCTCTTGCTCCATATTTTATTCCCAACATGTTATCAGTAAAATCTTAATTTAATTTCTCTTTGTTGAGTTTTGATTTTCATCAGCGTCATTGCATGATTTAAAGTTTTTATATACTCAACTATTAGACTTCATGATGCTCTCAAGTTTTACTTTTCGTCGTATATACGGATTTCTCTTTGATTATGTATTTTTCCATGCGCCATCAACAATCAACATCTTACGGACATGATAATTGGTTGCTTTAAAAAGGTTTCCTACGTTCTCGTACATATACATAAAGAGACTGCTTATTTCTTTTATGCTTTTGATTTGATGTCTACCATTTCTTTTCATTGGCTATTTTTTTCTGGCCACTCCACGGAATTGAACCAATTGGCTATAATTCATCATGCCATTAAGTTATACTATGATGATGAATTATAAGAGATTAGGATCTGCAGTTCAATCCCTCTAACTCTCGGAGTAGGCTACAATGCTCGCAAGCATTGAATGCTTACACCGATCTCACCATTAAAATGAGGGAGGAGAGAGGAGAGAGGGGGGAAAGGAGGGTGAGATTGGTGTGAGCATTCAATGCTTGCGAGCACTGTAGCCAGTCCCCTAACTCTCATCATATAACGAGATTTGGACATTAGTCCAATGATTTTTCATTCTTATCCAATGATGAGTGGGAGGCTTATAGCCCCCATATATGAATATAATCTTCGTATTTAAGCAATTGAAAGTATATAGCTTATTACATCTATAACACAAATGGGAATACGAATATGTCAGATTTTGTGGATACAACCTACCTTGAGTTATTTTTTTTCCCCAATACTGATGAGAAAATTATTTTATCTATTTTTCTAGGAATGAAATTGTACATCTTAGATGACAAAATATTGGACTAAATAGGAACCTAGAGATCGTTGATTCTAACTAATTGAGGGTCTAAAGTTCCTCGAGTTTTATTGCATAACTAAACCACCAAACTAGACCAAAAAAAAAAGTTTTGTGGATGTACTTATGCTATTGCAATTAGGCATCGATCACGCTCTACCTCACACCAAAATATTTGGTGTATTTTTACCAAGTCTTGATTAAAAATAAAGGAAAAATGATTGAGATAATTTTACAATTCTCCCTTGAATTTGAACTCGGTGGATATAGCCCATTTTGAGGTATAAGAGTTGCTTTCCATATATATGAAAAAAAATCATTTTATTCCATTCTTAGTGGTTGAGTTTTATCTCACTCTTTGAGCTTACAAGCAATTAACGGTTGAGTTATCTCCCAATAGCTTGGTTTTTCATTTTATTTAATTTATTTTCAGCACTTTTATTATGTTAATTTCAATTTTTCTTTTATCATTTTTCATATACTTGTTTCATTAATTTAATATCTTTTATCTAAGAAGCTTTGAATTTCTGTAATGAGTTGTATCGCACAATCATAGAAGAATGTATGCTTATATTGTCATGAACATGCAATTAATTTTTCAAATGATGGCATGATTATCTTGGTCATTCTACATCCACAATAATGTGTAGGATTATTACAAATCTATACAGACATATTTTGAGGCCTCAACACAGTGCATTGTGCACGTCCTTGCAAGGATTGCTCACACAGAAAATTGGTCTTCAGACCATCTAATTCAAAATTGACCTTGGATCCCCATTTTCTTCTCGAGAATTTAAAAGTGTATTTGTGAGCATATTCAACATTTTATTGTGGATTTTTTTTATCAATGACCTAAATGTACCTACAAGACGGTTATTCTATTATTCGCTTGCTATTACAAGAGTAATTCCCAAATTTTGTAGGCTATTTCATACTACTTAGGATAGTTGTGAGCATACAACTTTTCATGGCTTACCATAAGCTTTAAACATTTTATTCATTGCTTATTTTCTACTTGGGAGATGCATCCTGATCACATGCATCATCATGATCAGTCTGATTAAGGTTAATTTTTTTCAACCAACAAGTAATTGTGTACACAAAGATGGTTTTTGTCCATTAAAATTGGGATCCAAGTCGATTTGTTTTTAGTTGTTCTCATATTTACCATATTTTTGCAAATTGTCACTTTAAGGAGACAATATTCGCACCGTTAGGGAGAGAAATGACAGTTTCAAGAACATCGTGAATCAACATTGATATATCTGCTCTTGTCTCATAAGTGACGTATATTAATCCGTTGCAAGCCTAAAGCATGACAGATATATAGGTTCTAAACTTTGAACTCCCCAAAAGTGAAGATTTATAGAGTTTAAGCTCGATTTAAAATAACACTGCATAGGAGACTATGATCCAATTCTCTCTAAGTAATTCATCTTAATTTGTTTGTCACGACAATGGAATCAAGAAGAGACATTGATACCCAAGCAATGAGATACTTATAAATTAAGCATGCACATGCAAATGAGAATTGTTGGATCACAAATTGATGATAATCGATAAATTTGATTATAGCATCTACTTATATCATCAATGGCTATTCAGTCACGTTTTCCCATTAATATCAACAAGCTAAAGAGTTGGCCAAATTGGAAATAAGCAAATTCTATTTTTGAGTGCAACTAGAAAGTGTGAAATTAGTGAACCTATAGTTTGGACCCCAACTGTTATTCTTGGGGTGTTTGTAATGAAGTGAAATAAACTCACTAATATGGCATGATGCTTCATAGTAGACACATAAGTATATTTTGTCATCATATATGCAGCCACATTTCTCTAAGTATAATGTTATTTTAGACATGAGACTTATGTCATGTAGACTGCATACAAACCACTTGAGAATTTATCTCTCGAAGTAATTTCTTAAAGCTCAAAGTATGTACTTGATACCAATACATTGTATTCTAGATAAGTTTTGTATAAATTGTCTCAACGAGTACTTTTGTTAGTTTGAACTGAAATTATATTGTTGTAACATATACTTTTAAAAGGGTTAAGAGTTTTAGTAGGACTCTTGAAGAGCCTACAAGGTCATTTGTAGACATGGTTAAGATTTAACATGGAGTTAAACTACTTCTAGTTTATTTTGAATCATAGATTTTATTTTGTATTTATTTATTCTTTGCAAGAATATAAACAGTTATTGTTAACTCCTGATAAACTTCTGCACTTCCCAAAGTTAAGTTACTCAAGTTCAATTTTTTGAAAACCAAAGTCACATTACTTCAAACTTCAAAATGATGACAAGTCGAATCTTACTATCATCAAGGGGGAGTCATTTATCTAGCGGAGTTATTCATTAGGGGGAGTCTTCAATAATATGCTATAGTGGACATATAAGCGCAATGTGGCATTTTTCCTTCGACCAGGTTTTTTATCCTAATGCGTTTTTCCTATCAATGTTTTAGCAAGACAACATTATGCGCATCCAACACCCTATCAATGTTTCTTAAATTGTCCTTCATTTTTTATCTTTCGCTTTGGTTTTGTCCCACTGGGTTTTCCAAACAATGTTTTATCGAGACAACTATCATTGATTGGTAAATATTCAAAAGGGAGTGTTGTAAATAATATTTATTATGTGGTTATTCATTTCTGGGTCAATATGCAATATCTCAATAGTTTATCACCTTTATATGTAAACTCTAAGCCTATAAACAGGCTATCTAATGAGAACGATGATACACCCTAATTTCTCCTCTCAATCTCTCTCGTGTCTCTCTCTATTGTCTCTTGCTCCATAATTTGTTCCCAACATCAAGGCCGGCCATGAGGGAGTGCAGGTGGTGCACCCACACAGGGCCTCTGATTTGGAAGGGCCCCTGAAATTTTAATGTGTATCATATATATATATATGTTGGAATGTTATATATATGTTCGTGCAATAAATTAATTGAATTTACACTTAGCAAATGTGGTTTTCTTAGTACAACTTACACGCGAGGTTATGAGTTCAAACCCCATTGGTTTGCATTTTTTTTTTTGCAAAAACATCACCAAAGCTATTTGAACCCAAGAACTTTTTGGAGAATTCAAAATTCATTTCCAACTCAAACTGATTGCATTTGATATATTTATTTTGCAAGAATTAAATTTATATAAATTTAAAAATCAATTTGTAATTTTAATTTATGATTTTTCTTATTAAGGGTCTTGATTAAACTTTCGCACAGGACCCTCAAAATCTCATACCGGCCCAACCCAACATGAGAACTTTTATGGTGATTTAGGTGAGTTTGATTTTATGTACATGTATACGTTATATACTATGTACATGTAATGCTAATAAAAGGCACATATTTAATTGTTTATTTCATTCCACTTCTCTTCCTATTTGGAGATCTTTATATAAATATTTTATTGAAAATTTGCACATAGAATAAAATAAATGTGGTCATCTCAGGCATCCATCCGCTGTGTTTCAACGGGACATATATCAATTCTCGAAAAGTTGCATCTTGTGCACTGAACAATTATTTTATAGCTATATATAAAATTGCAACTATCCCTATCGTTTTCCATTTCGACCATCCCTTGCATATATAAATTCATTCATACATACATCAGGCGAGGCACTAATCAACTAATTCATAAATATTAAAATTGATGCAAGTGGGATCTTTAGATCTTATGATAATGACATCTTAAATTCCTTTTATTTTTCCTAAGATAATCTAGCTGATAATTTTTTATTATAGTGTCACACATAGGACTTCCATTGCCATTATTTTCACTTAACAGGTCTTCCAATAAGAATAAATTAGAGTTAAATGAATAAAATTAAATTAAAAGATTAAGTAAATGCATGTGAATGTTAAAATGAGAAGAGTCGTATGAATTACTATTTTTTTTTCTTGGTTACTTAAATTCATTGGATCTTAACTTGAAAATGAATAATATTAGAAAAATCACGTTTTTACATCACCTTGATCATGGTAGATACATATCACATTAGTGTTGTATATTTTTCTAAGAGTTATAGAAGTTTATATGTTCTAAAAGAACAAAAATGACATAGGTAAGATCCGCTATTAAATCAGATTGTATATATTGAATAAATGATGAAATGAATTAAAGGTAGAAAGTAATATCATTATTAGAATTTGTGAGATCAATAACAAAGATTAGTAGAGAGGATTTATGTTTTTGATCACCAAACCATATGTATTAAGAAAAAAAAAGTATTTGATCACAATACCTTCTTCTATACCATGAGTGACAACACTTTAATATTGGGGTACATTTTTGCTGCCCGTAATTAACTGTGATGTATGCTGCCCACACACCTTTCAAGCTGTCACGTGTCCCATCACGTAACCCTAGTTAACCTTGATTTTAACACTCCTTATTAATTTTGAAAAATAACAAAATATAAATAAAAAACCAAAAACACCCAACAGCCACCCACTGCACCCAACCCCGATAAACACTTCCGATCACCACCCCTTGTAGTATAAAAGATAATAATCAGAGTAAACTACTATTCTTGCTTGTACTTTCGTACAAGCATATTCGAGTATGCAGTTAAGGTAAGGAGAATTATGAACATAAATTGAAAAATGCAAAGGTAGAATAAAGGAAAATTATAAATTCCAACAAACAACGAAATCAAACTGAATGACATCAACTCACATTAACAAAAGGTCTTCCAGAGAGGATTACAAATGTAAGCTTTCAGAAAAGCACACCACACAAAATCTCACACTCCAAAATTTACAGAAACTTAAACTCAAAATAAACTTAAACTTCAAGCTTGAGATAAACTTTTTGATAAACTTCCCATCCCCGAACTAAAGAAGGACACTCTAAATAGGCATCGAGGTGGTGGATGAAGCCCAAGAGTTGACAAAGGCGCCTACGCGTGACGGGGCATTTGCTACACCTCGTACCGGAAATAATACTATTTATTTCGAGGTGCAAAATGACGATTTTGCCCTTGGTTGACCTTTCGGTTGACTTTTGCGTCGGTAACTCAACACGATGATTCCACTTGTATTTTCTCGACGCATTGCCGCTACGAACGCCAGACGCGGCGGACGCTGCTCGGGACTCCGAACGAAAATTCTACTGGGACGTTAATCTTTCGACGTCTGCGAAGGGATTTTGTGTTTTGTATTTGGGCTTGGGTCTAGTGGGCCCAGCGAGCCCATCACTTTCCTCGTCTCCCTTCCCCGTCGCCGATGGACATCTTCTCTCACTCTGGCCTCTTAATCCCTCACTCTCTCCCCCCGCAACCCAACCACACCCAATTGCTTTAGGCACCCGAGCCTTCACCTTCACCATTCTCGATCTCACATCAAGCGAACCTTGCTTCGCCGTCTCCATCATCATCCTCCTTAACCCGTAAACTTCGAGGAACCTAGAAACCCACCAAAACAAAGGAACCTGCATCCTCAATTCCTTCGGGCGAGGTCACCTCGGCCAAACTCGGGACGGTTCCGACCCGATTCGACCCAAATTCTTCACCATCGAACTCCCGGTAGCCTTGGGAACCAGGCCCAAGGCCCGCATGTAAGAATATGGCCGAGATCGACAAAGTCATTTTGGCCGAGACTTTTTCTCCAAATTCGGCCAACTCCGACCGAATTTGGACTCCAAATGGGTACTTTGTAATCCTCACCTCCCACCATTTTGACACCACTTGTGAATTGGTTGTGATTTGACCGAGTTACAAGCTTTTTGTTGTTTCCTACTAAACCCGTATTCAAAGTAACTCCGAGCCTACAGACGGGCAGCGACGGCGGCGGCGATTTGCCGCTGAGTTGCAGCGCGCGTGACGTTAATGAGCCGACTGTGACGCCGGGCCGAGCCCGTCCAATCCGGGGTCCAACCCGTCCAACCCGCTCAACCGGGAATATACCCGAGGTATATTCCGTCTCTTTCTCGACGCTCGCTTAGGGAATATTTCCTTTGACGGTAACGGGAATATTCGGTAACGTCGTTAGAGAATATTCCGTTAACATAATGTGGAATATTCGGCAGTTAACGTTCGCTGCTAACTTTCACGGCGGAATGCTGCCGCGCGTGAGGGCGCGTGTGACTTCATGGGGGCTACAAGGTATGGCGCGTGAGGCCAAACGGCAGCGGGCAGTGGCGGCAGCGGGTGGCGGCGTGGCGTGACCATGCCCACGCGCGGTTTTGGGTGTTCCATCCCCGAAACTCCGTTTCGGGTTTCCAACGCTCGTTTTGTATTTTCGAGTACGTTATTAATCTTGTGTGTTCTAATTTAGGTTTGGAGACTCGTGGACTCTCAAGCATGCATTTTCGGACCACTTCGGCTTCGGTATTTGTGAGTGGGCCCCTTCCTTACTCAAATTAAATGTTTTATATGTTTTAAATATTATTTTGGGTTTGCCTATGCTTTTAAATGATTATTGTTATTTTCTTAGCAAACTTATTAAATTATGCCTACATTATTATGAAACTTAAACTCAAAATAAACTTAAACTTCAAGCTTGAGATAAACTTTTGATAAACTTCCGATCCCCCGAACTAAAGAAGGGACACTCTTAAATAGGCATCGAGGTGGTGGATGAAGCCCAAGAGTTGACAAAGGCAGCCTACGCGTGATGGGCGACATTGTTACACCTCGTACCGGGAAATAATACTATTTTATTCCCGGAGGTGCAAAATGACGATTTTGCCCTTGGTTGACCTTTCGGTTGACTTTTGCGTCGTAACTCGTACGATGATTCCACTTGTATTTTCTCGACGCGCTCGTCGCTACGAACGCGTAGACGCGAGCGGGACGTCGTTCGGACTCCGAACGAAAATTCTACGGACGTTAATCTTTCGACGTTCCGTTAAGTGGATTTGTGTTTTGTATTTGGGCTTGGGTCTAGTGGGCCCAGCGAGCCCATCACTTTCTGTCTCCTTCCCTGTCAGCTCGACATTACCTCTTTGTCACTCTCTGTCTCTTAATCCCTCACTCTCTCCCTGCAACCCAAACCACACCCAATTGCTTTAGGCACCCGAGCCTTCACCTTCACCATTCTCGATCTCACATCAAGCGAACCTTGCTTCAGTCGTCTCCATCATCATCCTCCTTAACCCAGAAACTTCGAGGAACCTAGAAACCCACCAAAAACAGTGAACCCAGAACTCTCAATTTCTTCGGCGAGGTCACCTCGGCCAAACTCGATCGTCCCGACCCCGATTCGACCCAAATTCTTCACCATCGAACTCCTGGTAGCCTTGGGAACTAGGCCCAAGGCCTGCATGTAAGAATATGGCCGAGATCGACAAGTTTTATCTTTGGGCCGAGACTTTTTCTCCAAATTCCGGCCAACTCCGACCGAATTTGGACTCCAAATGGGTAATTTCAGAATCCTCACTCTCCCAGCTTCATTTTGACACCAATTTTGTGAAATTTGGTTGTGATTTGACTGAGTTACAAGCTTTTGTTGTTTCCCGGCCAAAAACCCAGATTCAGGCGGAACTCCGGCCGGCAGACGGCAGACGGCGGCGGCGATCGGCTGCCGGAGTTGCAGCGGCGTGACGTTAGCGAGCCGGCTGGTGACGTCAGCGAGCCCCGGTCCAATCCGGTCCAACCCGGTCCGAACCGGGGAATATACCCGAGGTATATTCCGTCTCTTTCTGACGCCGTTTAGGGAATATTCTCTAACGGTAACGGAATATTCCGTAACGCCGTTAGAGAATATTCCGTTAACATAATGGAATATTCCGTTAAAGTTAACGGCTCGCCGTTAACTTTCACGGCGCGTGAACAGTGCCGCGCGTGAGGGCGCGTGTGACTTCACAGCCGCGCGTGGCGGCGCGTGAGGCCAAACGGCAGCGTGTGGCGGCGCGTGCGGCGGCGCACGGCGGCCCACGACGGCGGTTTTGGGGTGTTCCATCCCGAAACTCCGTTTTCGGGTTTCCGAACGCCGTTTTCTTTGTATTTTCGAGTACGTTATTAATCTTGTGTGTTCTAATTTAGGTTTGGAGACTCGTGGACTTCCGTTAGCGTATTTTCGGACCACTTCGGCTTCGGTATTTGTGAGTGGGCCCCTTCCTTACTCAAATTAAATGTTTTATATGTTTTAAATATTATTTTGGGTTTGCCTATGCTTTTTAAATGATTATTGTTACTTAGTTAGCAAACTTATTAAATTATGCCTACATTATTATTATGATTCTTAGTTTGGTATTTGACCCGTATTTCCGGTAGGCCTCGTACTACAGGTTATTTACTCGGCTTACATGTTAGACTCGGTATTTCGTTAGGCTATGGAAATTAGTGGGCCTTGGCCTACATTTCCATTTGGGAATTATACCATTAAATTGGTAATTTCCGTATTATTTTGTACGCGTATTGTTTGTATCAAACTGGCCCTATTTTTAGGGGGTTTTAGATAATTATTTGATATTGTGCTAAATTGTGATTATGGGTTTTATACCTATCTGACGGCCTTGGGCCGTATTCGGGTGAACCTTGACAATGGTAATTTTCTACCGTATTTTGGGTTCACCTAGTTTACCATTAAGTTGGTATTTCTATACCTTGGTACCCGTATGATGTATTCTTGGTATTTCACGTATTTTAGGTAAATACTTAGTATTTCGGATACGGCACCCGAGAGTACTTTATTTATTAGTTGTTTCAAGGTTATCCCAAAAAGGGAGATTACCTCATACTGTTTTATTTAAGAATTCTCCGTGGCATGTTTTTATACGCTCAACTTGGGAGGCTTACACGGTGTTTATTGTACTGTCCGGGCCAGGACCAGCCTTCACGTGATTGTTCACACGCATTGATACGCTCACTATGGATCCATAGTAGGTGCCAGCCTGTTCGAGGTCGCATGGGCTCCCGAACTCGTTATGATGCTATTAGCGCCAGCTTCACGTGATCGTAGTACATGAGCGTAACTTTATTTATACACCCAGCCTGTTCATGACAGAATATATCTGTATGAACTCGTGTGTCTGCCTTGCCTAACCGGGCATTTATCTTGTAGTTGGAATGTGAGTTATCTCGGATTTTCACTGATGCCACGGATACTTGTATTTGATTTACAGTTTTCCCGTATGACTTTATTTTATGAACTTTTTGATAAAGTACTTTATGCCGAACGGTGGCTTTCTGCTCGTTTCGAATGGTAAGTATATTTCCGTACTTACCTTGATTTCTACCTACTATTCTAGTACGTTTTCAAGAAAGGTTTTACGAAACTTAATACCTGTTTTACGGCGAGGGATTAGTATTTTAAAAAGGAAAGGTTTTTACAAAACTATCTATGGCCCACTCACCCTTCTGTTTTGCGCCCCTCCAGGTTTAGTAGCTGGAGCTGTCTACGTTCGAGGCGGTGGTATGACAAGCTTTTAAATTCTTGGTAATTGTAAAAACTTCTGTATTCCGTACTTGGTACTGTTATTGTAACTATTCCTTATTCCGTACAAATTTTGTATATCCTACTCATTAGTTCATTCAAATATTTCTTATTTCCTCAATTTGGCTTTCGTCACCCTACGTGGTGTCGGCCAGCACATCCGACTTTTCGGTGTCCACGTGTACATCTGGGTTGGGATGTGTCAGGCATCTTCACCTTTAAAGACAGCTTGCGAGTCTATTTCGATCGTTCAGTAAGAAATCTAATGATCATGGTGAATGCTCGACTAGCAGATCTGGCTCTCGTGTTATGAAAGTAAATAACATAGAAGAAGCCACTATTTTTAATGTCGAGAAAGATCTGGAGAATTGGAACATACCAAAGGTACCAATTTATGATGTTTATAAAAAAAGGTACTTTTGAATTATGCTTCGATTATGCCATTAAAACGGTTGAAAAAACCGTATCTGTTACTGACTCTTCTGTTGAGTTTACTATGTTAGCAGAGAGGCAGGTGAACGAAGCCCTGAACAGAGGGCACAACTATCTTCACATCGGTTTGGTACAAGTGGCGGTGAAACCGCTAACTCGCACAGGTTTAGACACCTCAATTCTTGTTAGTTTAAGAGACAAAAGACATAGAAAATATATAGATTTTATGCTGGGGTTGGTTGAATCCGCCCTTAGAAGCTTGTTATTAGAATCCTCAGATTCTTAGTATTCTGATAATGGGATTGCAGCGCTAGAGTATGAAGAGTTATTCGAATCGACTACTTATAGTAGTTTAGAAAACTCGGACATGGATGATTGTAAGTGTAATGATTTGCATATCTGTGTTTTAACTAATGAGGAGTCTTTGATTCTTGATCTTATAGATAAGATAGGAGTTCCTGCTGAGAAGAGAGAACAGCTCGAGAAATACCTTGTTTTGGCAAAAGGAAAACAGGTTGAAAAGGTTGTGGAAACGAAGCAAATTCCTTCCTACAACTTAAAAAAAAAATTTCATCGAATCCATGAAAAAGCCAAAAAGGAACCTTCTCTAGCAAATTTGCAGGCGGAAATCAAAGTCACCAAAGAAGAGCTGAAGAGCTTAAAGGAAAGAGTTCTGAAGCTGAAAAATCCTCAAGATTCCAGTGAAAGCTCTAGTGAGGTTGAATCTGAACTTCATTTCGATAAAATATTTACTGATTTTCATGAAAAGAATAATGATGAAGTTTTAGTTGAGACTGAGCATGAAATTGCTGCCTTAAAATATGTTAATAGTATTGATAAGATAACGGCTCAAAAATGGTTCGCTATCGTTACCTTTGTTATTAACAAATCTTATAAGTTTTCCATGGATGCTTTAATAAATACAGGGGCATATCTCAACTGTATTCGAGAATGAGTGATACCTACAAAGTACTTCTCAAAGACCAAGCAGGGGTTAAAGAACGCCAATGATCAGCCTATGAGCATTCAGTATAAGGTTTCTAATGCGGCTGTTCTTCAGAATGATGTCTGTTTTGAGACACCATTTGTAATAGTAAAAGGATTAAGTCATGCAATTATTTTGGGTAATCCTTTTATTAGCATGTTGTACCCTTTTTCAGTTTCTGAATAAGGAATTGAAACAACCATTGAGGGTATTAAGGTAATGTTCAAATTTTCACGAAAACCTCATGAACAATACATTAATACGATTCAACAACAAATTGAAAATAAAGAAAAAAATTTATGCTCTCTAAAAGAAGAAATTCATTTTAAACGGACTGAAGATCAATTATTGAAAAAAGAAATTATTGATAAAATTGAGTCTTTTAAAAGTGATTTTGAACAACAGGTGTGTGCGGAAATACCAATGCTTTTTGGAGCAGAAAGCAGTACATTATTCAGCTTCCCTATAAGCCTGGATTCGAAGAAAGGAAGATCCCCACAAAAGCCAGACCCATACAGATGAACAGCAGATTGATGGAGATCTGTAAAAAGGAGATAACCGAGCTTCTTGAAAAGAAGCTAGTAAGGAAGAGCATGTCCCCATGGAGCTGCTCAGCCTTTTATGTAGAAAATGCAGCTGAACTCGAGCGTGGAGTTCCAAGGTAAATGATTAACTACAAGCCCTTGAACAAGGCTCTTAGATGGGTTCGGTACCCGATCCCAAATAAGAAAAACTTGTTGGATAGGGTAAGCAGTGCTGTTATTTTCTCTAAATTCGATATAACATCTGGATATTGGCAGATCCAAATTGATGAGAAAGACAAATACAAGACTGTGTTCAACGTTCCATTTGGACAATATGAATGGAATGTGATGCCATTTGGATTAAAGAATGCTCCTTCTGAATTTCAAAATATAATGAATGAAATCTTTAATCTCTACTCTACCTTTACTATTGTTTACATTGATGATGTCTTGGTCTTTTCAAATTCTCTGGACCAACATTTCAAGCATATGTATACATTTTTAAAAGTAGTTAAGAACGCATGATTGGTTGTCTAAGCCACGAAAATGAAACTCTTCCAAACAAAGGTTAGAATCCTCGGTCATAACATTCACAAAGGATTAATTGTTCCCATTGACCGTGCGATAAGTTTTGCAGATAAATTCCCAGATGAAATTCTGGAAAAGAAGCAATTACAACTGTTTCTCGGCAGTCTTAACTATGTTAAAGATTTCTATCAAGACCTCGGTCGTGATAGTAAGCTTTTATATTTAAGATTGAAGAAAAACCCATCTCCATGGACTAATAGTCACACTGAAGCAGTTCGGCGTTTAAAGAGAAAAGTCAAGGAACTCTCTTGTCTTACACTAGCCAATCCTGATGCTTTCGATAGTTCATGATAGTTCATGAGATTTACCTCGGGTGTTTGGAAACCTGCTCAGAGAAATTACTCTACTGTTAAGAATGAGTTACTTTCGATAGTTCATGCAGTTACTCAATTCGAAAACGACCTTCTTAACCAGCGGTTCCTCATTCGGGTAAATTATAAGTCAG
>JAEHOF010000028.1:136759-158531 GCA_018257905.1 Gillenia trifoliata | reverse complement strand
CACGAGGATGAGAATATTTGAATTTGCTGCAATATTTACTATGCTCTGACTGTTATGCATCTGTAATAATAAGTTTACCCATCACTTCACATGCTACTTCCACTTTTAACTCTAAATTTACTCACTTTTCTCCATCACTTGCATAATTTGGCATTCGTCACTTAACACGTGTTGGCCAACACTTCTCGACACCTAACTTCTCAGGATCGGGATGTGTCATATGTATTTACATATTTTTCTTAAGTGTCACTAACTTTTTGAATGTTTTCTCATTTAGGTACATTTATAAGGATATAATTGGAGAAAGTTAAACAAAATTAATGAATTAAAATGTGTATATATTAATAAATTCAAATATTTAATGGGGAGACATGGAATAAAATAGGGAGTCTTACATATAGAGACAAAATCATATAATATATTTCAAGGAACTCCACTAGTCTTTAAACATTTTAAGGGAGGACAAAAACACTAAACCAATTAAAACCAAGCCAAAAACATGGAAACAATTTTTTAAAACACCATCCATAGCCCTAACAGTTCTGTTAGTTAACAGAGCCGAGCTCACACAACTTCAGCAAAACCACATACATGTCATTAGCCCGACCCCTCCTTGACCATTTTTGCATAATCAATTTGAAATATATGTACAACTAGTTTTGTATACTTTTTAGTAGAACCAATTTGTATACTTTTTAGTAGAATCAATTTGTATACTTTCAACAAAATTACATAATGCCATCAGCCTAACCCTTCCTCGACCCTTTTTGCAGAATCAGTTTGGAATATATGTAGGACCAGTTTTGTATATTTTTTTGCAGAACCAATTTGTATAGTTTTTGTAGAATCAGTTTGTATATTTTCAACAAAACTAAATACATGTCATCAATCCAACTGCTCCTCGACTATTTTTGCAGAATCAGTTTCAAATATATGTAGAATTAGTTCTATATATGGGAGTCGACCCGATCCGACCTCATAACCAACTAGTCCACCTGATCCTCTCGTTCGTCTTGAAAACCAACACGTGCTTCTCAAAATTAATTAAAAAAATGAACAATTAATTTAGCAAGTAAGTTAAAATGAGAATTACCTCAAAATTAGTCCACTAAATCAAATAAAAAAAAACCCACGAAAATCAATTAAAAAATTGAACAATTAAACTGAGCAAGCATGCAAAAACCAGATGAGAATTACCACAAAGAACACAATCCACTAACTCTAATAAAAAACCCAAAAGAAACCAATTAAAACTTTGATTAACGTACCTTTCTTGCGACCATTTCAGGGTAGTTGTCCTGAAACAGAGAGAGGATCTCATTGGAAGCAACCCTGAGCTCCCTCTTGGGCATGTCCTTCAGATCAGTGATCTGAATAATCGAATTAATCCCACTGGGCTTAAAATGCAACGCATTAATCCCCCTCTCAAGGACCTGCACTCTCCACCTCAAAAACTTCTTCAGCTTCTCATCGTCCCCAAAAATCCTCTCATACATTTCCTTATCCTTAAAAACTCCATAGGCGTTGTAGCAGATAAGGTGCTCCTGTTTATCGTATCCGTGCACGTACGCCACCACCCCTCCAGCACGTTGAACCCCAAGTCCTCCTCCACGACGCCGTCGGCACCGAACTCCTTCTGCCATGCCAGGCATTTAGTTGTCATGGCGAAGACGTCGGGGACGCGGAGGAACTTGAGGAAGACGACGTCGGAAGCACCACCACCCCGTCTCGCCTCACCTGAGGTTGGGCAGATGGTGGCCATGACCCGACCACCTCCGACGACTGCGTTCATCGTCTTTGAGGTGCTGGTTGTCCACCGATGTATGGTAACCGAGATATTGGACGGAATCTTGTCGGAATTTGGACCCCACGATGGAGAATTTGTCCTCGACGACTGGTTCGAGTGATTATAAATGAATCCCTACAGATCGAGGACGGTGGTGGCGACATCGAGCTCCGGGCTCGGTTCCGGAGACCCAAACGACGACTGCAGCGGAGTGTTGCCGTTTTAATCAGAATGGCAGTTTCGTAACTTTCTCTCCAACAGAAATATCTGTCATGTCATCATCCATGTGTATTAATTTTGTATCTCTTGAAATAGTTTAAAAATTTAGTCTCAATTCAAAATTAAAAGTTAAAAGTATACCTATTGTCTAATTTTCTTAAAATTTTAAAATATTGGGATTTTTTATATAATCCATATGGCACCATGTGATTGGCTTCTTGGGCCTAATTATTGTGCCATGTCAGCCACTTACAGAGTTTTTAATGGAATCTAACGGTAGAGACGAAATTGATGACCAAGTCTAAAGATAAATGATGAAATTGATGAATTTTGAACATGAATGACCAAATGGATGAGTTGGTATAACACAAAGGACCATTTGGTGATAAAAACCCTAATCTTAATTAAGCTGGAGCTATCGCATTTTTTTTAAAGCCTAACTTAAGGAAGCAAATCCGATCACAGAAAATTGGGTACAAGACATGTTGGAATAATAGTCAACTCGGATATCATGGTAAATTATTTAGGTTTAGCATGGCCGAAATGAAGATCTTAACCACTAGAACAATCCACCACGTGCAACATGTAACTAGTTGAATAGACAACAACCGTATGATTTACATCAATAGGTCCAGACTAAATTAAATAACGCATATGCTACATTATTATGACCATAACAACAAATTAAATCACAGCAAAATTTTGTGGATGAAGATTAATCTTTAATTAAGAGTATGTGGATTAATCTTATGGATAATATTTAACTTTTACTTAATAGCACTTGATAGATTGTCAAAGTTTGTGACTGAAGAACCAAGTGGACCAGTAGCCTCTTCTGCCAATTTTTTCCACTCCACGGCCTTATTTTTTATTAAGTTAAAGAAGCATATATGTATGCTACATTATTAAGACCAACCACAGCAACAAACTAAAGCACACAAAAAAATTGATAATTATTCTGATGCATAACATCTAAGTTTTCCTTAATAGAACTTCATTCACTAGGTTGTCAAAGTTTGTGGATGAAGAACCAAGTGGACCAGTAGCCTCTTCTGCCAGTTTCTTCCACTCCATGGCCTTATTTTTCATTTTCTTACCCTTCTCTCCCTCCATCAACTCTTCAATAAGCTTCTCTACTTCATCTCTCTTGACATCATTATCAATCTCCATGCCAATCCCCCATTCATTGCAAGTATAGTAACAGTCAGTTTGCTGGTCAGCAAAAAATGGCCAACAAAGCATAGGCACTCCAGCAGTCAAACTCTCCATAGTTGAATTCCAACCACTGTGTGTTAAAAACCCTCCAACTGATGGATGATTTAGAACTTGCTCTTGTGGGCACCAACTTGATATTAGACCTCTTTCTTTCGTTTCGGCGAAAAAATCAGGTGACAAAATCGCTGATTCGCCGATAACCAAATCAGGCCTAATTACCCAAAAGAACGGACGCTTGCTATTCGCAAGTCCCCAACCAAACTCCACAAGTTGTTCCGGTGTCATGACCGTTATGCTGCCGAAATTGACATAAACAACTGAGTTTGGTGCCTTGGAATCGAGCCATTGGAGGCACTCAGTTTCTTCTTTCCATAGACTATACCCTACGGACTCCAAAGGGTCTTTTGGTATCCGATTGAGAAGTAATTCGATCGGGCCGATGGTATAAACAGGTGGAATATTGCTCATAGATGATAGAGCATTCAAAACATCTTCTTCCAATGCATGAAAAGTAAGAAGAATAACTGCTGAAGCTTTGTGAACTTCAGTGATGTTCAAGCACAAGTTAAGCATGGTGTCATCGAGATTTGTGGTTCGGAAGAAGGTTGGGAGATCCCTTAAACGAATGCCTTCCATTCCTGGAATCCAATCGATGATCTTGTCCAAATATCCATTTGTCAAACAGCTCTCATCTACATTGACAACCAATTAATTAATTAAACAAGAATTATATTAGCCATCTGTTCATATGTTGGAATGTATTGAACTAGTAGATCACCCTTCTGCCCTCTTTCAAAAAACAAAATGGTAATTAGTATATCTAGATGTTTAATTTTGTATGAAAGGCAGGATATGGATGATAAGACAATAATTATTAATTCCTGATTTGGACTTAAATACAATCCACGTACTGCAAAATGACTTTTCTTGAGTGTCATAAACAAAATCATAAAACTAGGCAGTGTCATTCTGCCATTCCCAATTTTCTTTCTACACTTTTTTTGTCATGTTTAAAAATAGTGCCATTAATTAATCAGATTTTCACTTATAGATGAAATTTTCATTAGAACCAAGTGTTAAGAGAAAATTTGAACTCGGGACGTAGTGAGTTGAAAAGGAAGATCTTAATCATTTTGATTAGTCATTTGATTATAAATAACTACAAATTATAGGCATATCCAAAATAATGTAGCAATCAAATGACTAATTATATTCCATAGGGATAAATAATTCTCAGACTATATTCATAGGCATAAATATGCATTATTTTGATTAGGTACATTATTTTGCCAAGTATATGGGTCAAACTTGATGAGTACGTCTTATTAGCAGTGCATCTTACGATGAATGATTTAAGATTCATTTTGAGGCCACCATAAATTAACACCTGGACATTAGATAATATAAATAAATGATGTAATCTGCTTGAATTTTTAAGTATATACATATATATCTTTGCCCTACAAAAGAGTATAAAAAAGTAATAGGTGTGTAGTATCTAAAAAGGTGCAGAAGAAAAATTGGGAATGGCAGAATTATAAAAAAATACCTATTTAAAAGGACACAAAAAAAAAAAACTAGGTGCATTTTTTTATGGTAAATCTGTGCAAGAGTGCATTAATTTGTCCTGCAAAATGTACCTACTTTTATATCCATTCAAAATGATGCACCAACTTAAAAGGATAAAATAAAATATTCAATCTAACACCCTAACTCGAAAGCTTTAAAGAAAAAAATAGACCTTACACATAAAACAAAAAATAGAAAAGTTTTAAGGAGGGAAAGCATCTTGTAGTATTGCTATAATATTTGATTTACAGTTGTCTGCTTACTAACTTAACCTTAGACATGAAAAATAACAAACTATTTATATGTGTGTACTATCTAGGGAATGGAATAGAGAATAATAAGCAAGGAAGTCAGTCAACCATGATCTCTTCTAGCTGGCAAGGAAGTGGCCAGTGGAAAAACTGTGTAGGATGTCTGGAGTCTTGAGAACACATTTGGGTCTTTATATTTTCATGGTTAATTAGTATAACATTAGTGAAGCACAAATTTACACATAAAGCATTAATCTTGTTTACTGTTAAAAAACCATAAAATATGTAGTTTGCTTGGAGTCAGGATGCAAAGTAGGTAAGGTATGAATAGGGTTACTTCTCTCAAATTAACCAGTTAATTTCCTAATTAAGACTCATTAATTAATTAATCTCACCTTTGAGTGGTACAAGTCTTTTTCGATCAAAGCGCGGTAGTGTTTAAACCCCATGAAGCTGCATGCAGCAATAGTGTAGAACAAGGCAATAGGGAGTCTAAATTCTTTAGCAGCAGCGATAAGCAAATGGCGACATGAATCCATCTCTGAAACAATGCAAGTCACCGGAGGAGCACAGGCTTGCCTTTTCATTGAGTTTTACGAGGAGGTCGCGAAACGGAGCTAAGAATCTATCTTTCACGACGGCCTCAGCAAGCAAAGTGACATCTTGGGTGGCACCTTCATCCGATTCCGGAAGACCATCTGGGATCGCTTCAGGCTGAAAATCCGGCAAGCCGTCGAGAGTTGGGGCCTTGAGACTTAAGAAAGCGCTTGTGGTTGAACTCTGTGTTGACAAGGGATTGTGAAGCCTCTAGTGTGAAGGAGTTTGGCCAGTTTAGCATTGCCTTTATATGGCTCTGCGCAGGAACCGGAATACAAACAGCATGAGAAGCATTGGTAGATTGTACAATGGAACACATACTTTTGTATTTTTGTGTACTCCAAAATCACAAATGTGTTGGAGTTTTTGCACAAATGGAGATTTTACTTATAGGAATAGGACGATCAGTGGCTAGCTACAAATCAACGTGATTATCTTCTTTTCCACAGAAGTCAACGTGACTAAAAGCATGTGAGATATAGTTAAGCATATCGTTCGATTATATTATAGCAACGTGACTTCACGGCGCAAAAATTTCTCACGCGTGTAGGTCGACATTTTTGTCTCTATAGAATCTTAAAATGATTGAATTTGTAAGACATCTTAAAAGTAGTTATTTTATGTGAAGCTCATGTCTTTTTATTATTTTTAATAAATAAATAAATAAATAATAATAATCATCATCATCATAAATGGTGATTGGGTTGGTGGGGGTACTGGTTCTTTATAACTAAGTTACTGATTATAAATTATTGGTAAAGGTCATCTCTCAAAATAATTGCTATTGGTAAAGGTCATCTCAAAATAATTGCTATTGATAAAGGCCATGAATGAATTTGAGTGTGTTGATAAGCTGAGAGGTTTACTTTCATTTATGGGCATGTGCCCCTTATTAACTCAGCCGTATTGAAGCATGAAGAATCAACTTAGAGAGAGAAAGTATAGAGAGAAGAAGAAATAAAACTGATAAGAATTTTATTTGATTGCTCTTGAATGAATTGAATACGGAATTACACTGATGTGTATCAAGAACCTTAACTAAAACAGAATTACTTAAAGCTCAATTAAGCTACACTGCTACCCTAACCACTTCTAATCAACTGATTCTGGCAATCTCATAATTCATCAATGTATTTTGACACCTGCTATTATCCCTCCTCAATCTCATCTTGGACATGCAAGCGATAATTGGAGCAGTGTTTAAGAAAGACAGGACTATGCATACCTTTAGTCAAACATATATTAGCTGTCTGTTCATATGTATTTGGAATGCATTGAACTAGTAGATCACCCTTCTACTCTTTCTAAAACAAAATGGTAATTAGTATATCTAGATGTTTTAATTCTTGTATGAAAGGCAGGACATGGCTGACAAGACAATAATTCTATGTTTTCTGATTTGTAGTATTTTTTCCCATGATATGTGATTGATTTTCAAATTATTTAATAGCTTTTCTTTGTGTAATCCTTATATAGCAAGTATACGTATATATCATGTCTTTGTAAAATAATATATTAAATAAAAATTCAACCCTCAAATCTATCGAAAATTTTCACCACCAAACTTTTCTATGTTATTCCCTACTGGTTAATATTTTAGTGGACTAGAAGCGACGCAGTTGTATAGTTTAGGTTTTAGCCCAAGTCAAACGCAATCTGACGCAGTGGTTTTGATCTTTTATTTAGAATTAAAATTCAAAGAAGGCAGCCCACCGTTTGTTTTTAATTATAGGGGTCAATTGATCTCTCTCTCTCCACGCCAAAGAAAATTTTTAGCCATAAGTTAGCTCCACCCCATTTAAAAATCATGGGTCATCCTAATTCTATTGTTAAAAAACACCATAAAAGGACTACCCATGAATTAATCAAACAAATATCATTTGTTAATTCAGTTGATTTTCTTGCCCAATGCATGTACATCCTAAACCCTATGATTGGTTTTTTTTTGGGTAACCAAAATTATTTGTCTTAGTAAACGATTGATATCTTTAAACATATTTATCATATTAACAATTTAATATACCAACTCGCATTTTTGTTAGTGATATTTCGTCTATTCATAAAAATAAAGTTTAAGAATATTTCTAAATACAATGCGTCGAAATCTTACGCACTCAAAATGAGTGTAGTCTCTATGTGGCTACTCTAATTTGTGGCAAATCTATTGCTCACTTAAAACAACTTAACAACGCTAACTCACTATCTTATCTCCTTAATTAAAAGAAAGAAAAAAATGAAACCAAGAAAGCAAGCATCTCTAGCCTTCATTCGCACAACTCTTTGTCTCGCCTAAACCTTTTCTACCCTGCATTCATATCCAAGCTCTGAACTATGGAACCAAATATATATAAATAATTGGACACGACTATAGGAAGCAAATCATTTATCTTGCTTCACTTTCTAATTGATTAAAAGGGAGTTTTAATGAAAAGCCTTTGAGAAACAAAAAAATTAATCGTAAACCTTCGATAACTGATTTATTAATAATAAGGACAAAAAAAAAAATTGTGGCATTTTTGTAAATAAATTGAAGTTTAGTGGATGTATGCGTCATTCAATTAAAGTTAAAAAAAAAATGAAGCGTTTGGCGTTTTTTTGTAAATAAGTTGAAGTTTAGGAGGTGATATGACGTTTTTGTAAATAAGTTGAACTTTAGTGGCGTGATTGTTTATGCACGATTAGATTAGCTATTGACCAAATTAATTGTGTATAACGGTCGTGCACTTGTGTATAAGCGGTTGGCTGTTTGTGTATAAACAGTGGTGCCACTAAGAATTCAACTATTTACAATGCCACCTCTTTTTTTTGTTTATTTATTTATCTTTATTATTAATAAGCTGTTATTGAGTGTTTATGATTAATATATTATTTAAATTATTGTATTTATTATTAATAGAATTGTTATATATTTTGTTTTGTAGCAACTTTTCTTTAGTTATCTATTGATTAAATTGGTCCAAAACCAAACTTCATACGCATCTTACTCATCTGTACTTGAGATAAGAGGAGATTAAAAAAGAAACAAGAATTGGTCCACTAACTTGAACATTTTCTCAAACATCTGGGTATTTCAATGATATATTCAAAATCAAATCAAAATTCTTATATATCAAACGCTTAATCAAAATGCAATTTTCCACAAAAAAAAAATAATCATTAAGTAGGTTAATTAAGGTAGAAGACAGAGACGATGAAAGAGGTAGAAGACACAGACGAAGGTTTTGGATTCGTACGGAGGGATTGGATGAGAGTGGGTGGAAGCAGAAGGTTTCTGGAGGCGGTGAAGGAGGAAGAGCTGAATCAGGCTGCCATTGACGGTGGCGATGAGGGAGGCCTTAGTATCGACGCCTGTACGGACGATTTGTAGAGGAAGGATTCTATGGAGTTCATAGTTGAACGAGGATGAGAAACCGCTGGAGTTCTAGTTATTGAGTTTGCAGAGGAAGGATTCTATGCGTCCCTTGGTTTCTTGATTTGTTTTTTTTTTAAAGGTTTGTATCATATCTAAAATTGACTTTACTTATTATTTTGATCACCGAAATTAAAAATCCAGATAATTTATTTTAAAATTAATTTTCTATTGTCCAATTCAGTTAAATATTCTGTTAGTTTTATTGACGTGACACACATGGCACTCCTTCCCCCTCTGATCAAATTCCTGCAGGGCCCCTCCCCTTCCCCCTCTGATCAAATTCCAAGTCCAAGTAATTTTCATAGCTTCCCACCCTTCATTCCCATCATCTCTGCCTTTCCCGTTTTCTTATCTTATCAAGTTCTTCAAGCCTCCCTCAAACAACCTCTCGTTCCCCCATCTCACCACTCGAACAATTACAATCCACCCACACAAAACCGTTGACCTCCATAGATCCCTTTAAACCCAATCCAAAATCAAACCCTTTCTTTAACCAACCCCCGCATAATCGCCGCGGACGACGCCGCGGATTTGCCGGAATCAGATTTCTCTGGTGACTCAGTGCAAGATTTCTTCTTTGAATCGCAGGAGTATTAATTTGATATGGTCCTCTTGTTTTCGTCGTTCTGTCTCCGGCATCATAATGAGGCAGATTAAAGGGTGTAGCTAGGCTGAGCTGGTGGGAAGGTTTGGCAGATGGCGGATGGGACGAGGCCTTCGCCGCGAAGGAGATGGCAGCTCTGTGGGGGGTTTGAGTCTAAATGCATTCGTTTTTAGGTAAATTAAATGTGAATGTAGAGTTGGGTATAGGCTTAAGAAAAATATCGTATTTAAGAAAAATACGGAATTACAATTAAATATTTTAGGATAAACGACAATTTTATTATGAGTGATCATATCGATGGAAATAAAAGATATGAGAGATTACCATATTGTCTACTCAGAGTTTATTTTTTCGCCCAATTTTATAAGGCTTTAGAGGAGTGGGGTTAACTTTAAAAGTTTAGGGTTTTAAAGGTCGTCGAGGTTTGTGGTTGATGTTTGGGTTTAGGGTTTAGAATGTCCTTGGGAGGAGCTTAGGGCTTGAGGGTGCGGAGTGCGGGTTTGGCGCAAGCCATCAGGAAATAAACACTCTGTACACAAGCGATATAACAATAAAAAAATTTTTAACTAAAATTAAATGCTAAATGCTTTGTTAGTTACGATTGTTGGGAAAGTTAATGCATTTATAACTTTGTGATGGTAGGGTTGGAGCATTGTCATTTTTACCTGTAAATTAGTTGACTTTTCAATGAATACTGCTTAAAGCATGGTATTTTAAGCTTAAAGTTATTTTGAATTTGGTATTTAAATTAAAAACTCCGTTTTTTTAAATTTAAAAAGAAAGGTGATTGGTTGTGTGAGTGACATCGTGGCACATCGTAAGCTAACAGAAAAATTCTGGACTAAATTGATGTGTTAGGCACCCGATTTGAAATAAAATTGATTGATTTTAAATTTTAAAGGCCAGAAATGATGAAATAGGTCGGTCGGCCGTTTGTGATAAAAATCATTTTTAAAATTTAAAAAGATAAAAGAAGTTAATAACATAATGTTATGTTATTTAAGTGAGTGAACATGTCTAAATTAGAAAAGTTACGCTTTCATTTTGAATATGAAGATTTGGACTCAAATCATCTGATCCACGTAATCAAATGTCGGTTTTTACAAATTAAGAGCATCTCCACCCATACCCGGTGCGGGCAATTGGGTTGGGTCTCCAAAACCAAAAACACACTCCACCGGTGCATTTTTGCAAGGTGGGCCCAACCATGCCAGCCTCAAGTCGAGCAATTTGTCTTGCATTCCGGTGCCGGCCGAGAACTGTGATATCGGTGTGACGTCGGCGGTTGTTTTAATTTTTTAATCGGCTGTAAACACGGCAGTGAGGCGTGGGCGACGGGCGTCGGTGGGACCCACGCACATCGGTGGCGCCGGCGAGCCAACGACTACTGTGATGTTCATTTGTGGTTGGATTTCCAACGGTAAAAATAAAATAAAATTCTTACGGGTGCAACCACGTGGCACAATGCGAGATCATTGGATTAAAATTATTTTTTTAAATGAATGGCCAAGATTAATCCGATGGTTAAATTTTTTATAAATACCCCTAATCATCTTCTTCATTCCTCACACTACAACTCAGCATCTTTTTCCCTCATCAAACTGTATTGTTTTTCACCTTCCAAATCCTTGTTTTACAAAAAAAAAATTATGAGTGAGAAGGCAAATTGGTCGTTCGGCGAGATATTGCATTCTTTTGGAGGCTTGGGTGCGTGTGACTCATGACCCGATCCATGGAAATGAGTGAATTCGACAAAATGTGGAAGAAGATTCATGCATTTTTTCGTGGAGAAGATGCAAGGCACGCCTCTGGGTAGAGCAATCTGTATGTCCGATGATCTTGACATCTACATAAAGAGTGAAATCTTGGAAAGAAGCTGCATCACAAAAATAGGAAACCCTATCGAAGTAGCGATAATCAAGCCAATGGGGGTAATTTATGACAATATGTTGTTTAACAATTCTTTAAGCTAATTAAAAATAAGCATTTGAATATGTAATTTATTATATCTTTTCATGTACAATGTTTTTAGGAACTACAAGCACAAATGTGGTTCAATCATGCTAACAACAACGAATCATTCGGAAGGCACGAGTTGTGGGACCTTGTCAAGCATGTACTCGAAATACAAAATTGTGCATGGTGGTCAGGATTGTCTTAAATGAGTCTCCCTTGCCACGAATCAACTACGCAAGAATAGCCGTTGGAGGAAACATCGGGGACCCCAGTGAATCGGTACCCGCAGGCCAAGAGCAACCCGAGGAGCCTGTGGTAGGAAAATTTGCTAAGAAAAGGAACGCAAAAAGGTAGTTCTTGAATAATGAATATTCAAAAATAGTTGAAGAATTTGCTCGACAACATGCAGATTGGGAGCACGAACGGCAAGTGCTTGAGTTAAACGGGGCTAGAGATGAAGCAAATGCAAGAGAAAGGAGTTGAAAAGGCAAGAAAGACAAGAGGAGTTGGATCGGAAATCATGTCCAGACGCCTCGAAAATGACTCCTAATTCAAAACGTTTTTGGACAAAACAACTGAGATGCGCGTGAAGACATTTTCCAAGAACAAGACAAGAAGTCTGAGTACGTTCCAAAGGATGACGGACCTAGCACCACCAATTGGATTCCAAGGGATGGCGAATAATGTTTTTTATAAATTAATTATTGTTGTTTATTTTTAATTAATTATTAAATTGATTTTTGTTAAGTGAACTCGTTTTGAAGTTTTTTTAAAATGACTGAAAGCGCTTTTGGTGAAATTGTTTTTGAGTTCCAAAAGCACTTTAAGTGTTTTCTGCTAGAAACATTAGTTATATGCTTCTTGCAGGAAATATTTTAAGTGTTTTTTCAGTATTGACTTGCATTTTTATTAAGAATTAATTTCAATAGCACTTTTATAAAAAATGCTTTCAGTCATTTTAAAAACACTTTCATCAAACTATTTTTGTTACATCCCGTCCCGGGAATAATATTATTTTATTCCCGGAGGTGCAAAATGACGATTTTGCCCTTGGTTGACCTTTCGGTTGACTTTTTGCGTCGTAACTCGTACGACGCATTCGCTTGTATTTTCTTGACGTGCTCGTCGCTACGAACGCGTAGACGCGAGCCGTACGTCGTTTGGACTCCGAACGAATATTTTACGGGCGTTGATTTTTCGACGTTTCCCGTATTTCCAAATTTGGGCTGTTTTGAATTATTGGGCTGGGACCCATTTGGCAGCAGGCCACATGGCCTATCCCTGAAATTGGGGGATTTGGTCTGGGTCTTTGACCCGTGGCTTCCTCCCCCTCTCCTTCTTCTTCCTCTCCTTCTTCTTTGCAGAAGACCAAAAAAAACCAAAACCAAAGCTCCACCATTTTTTTTGCTCTGCACACCCCGAGACCTCACCACCTGCAAACTCAAACCCAGGCGAGTTTTTTTGAACCCAGGAACCTCGATCATTGATGAACCCAGAATCTGGGAAATTGATCAAGGCACCCAAATTTTCCGACGAGGCTTTCCTCGGCCAATCCCGATCGTCCCGACCTCGATTCGACTCGAGGATGACAGATTGGAACTCCTTGGAGCCCTAGGAATCGAACCCTGGCCCTGCTTGTGACAGGAACGTCGAGTTCATCGACATTCAACTTTGGCCGAGAACTTTGGAGCCCATTTCCGGCCAACTCCGACCGAGTTTGGACCCCAAACTGGTAAAACTCGAATCCCCTTGTCTCCAGCTTCATTTTGGCTTTTGAATCGTTGAATTTGGTTGAGAAATGGAGGTTTTAGGACGAATTGAAGTTTCCGGCCAAAGAAACCCAGATTCCGGCGACGGCGACGGCGACCGGCGGCGGCGCCGGCGATCGGAGTGAGGTTGAAGACGACCGGCGCTGACGTCAGCGATGACGTCAGCAAACAGGGTCGAACCGGCCTGGCTGACGTCAGCGAACCGGCTCAGACCGGCGCTGACCGGCTCGGCTGAGCCGCGAGTGGAGCCGCGCGTGAGCCGCGCGTGAGCGCGCGTGAGTGAGCCGTTGGAGCCGCGCGTGAGCCGCGCGTGGAGCCGCGGCTTGGCGCGTTTGAGCCGCGCGTGAGGGCGCGTGGGAGGTCCAAATTCAATTCTGTTTTCACGGGTCGACTCGTGACGACGTGTACTACCTCGGGATAGTATGCATGTTAATTTTTGAGGTGTTTTGGACCTCCAAATTGAGAAAAACAAGGGATAGGTTTAATTAATTAATTAATTTGTTACCTTTATGAGTTTAATCATTATACCGGTGATATCTCATATAGGTTAGGCCAAATGGCAGCGTGTGGCGACGTGTGCTACGGCACACGGCGGCCCACGGCGGCGGTTTTGGGGTTTCCGACCCCGAAACTCCGTTTTCGGGTTTCCGAACGCCGTTTTCTTCGTATTTTCAATTACGTTATTAATCTTGGGTGTTCCAAAATAGGTTTGGCGACCCTTGGCGCTCGGAGGACGTACGTTTGGACTTCCCGGCTTCGGTATTTGTGAGTGGGCCATTTCCCTATATTATTTAAATGTGATTTATGTTTGGGAAATTATATATTTGACTATGCCTACATATTATTGTGGTTTTTAAATGGTTTTAAATGGATATTTATTCTCGTAGTATTGGTAGACCTCGTACTTGTGGTTTTTACTTGGTTTACTAGTTAGCTCGGTAATCTGTTGGGCTTTGGAAATTAGTGGACTTTGGGCCTCTAATTCCATTTGGGAATTTCACCATATTTTGGTGAAATTCCGTATTGATTCTATACGCGTATTGCTAGTATCGAACCGGCACTATTTTAGGGAATTTAGGGAATTAAGTATTTTAATTCTCTACTAGTACCTATTTACGATTATGGGTTTTTATACTCGTTTGACGGGCCTTGGGCCGTATTTAGGCGAACCTTAGATATGGTAAACTCCTACCGTATTTTGGGTTCACCTAGTTTGCCATTAAGTTAGTATTACTATACCTTGGTACCCATGTGGCGTATTCTTGGTATTTCACGTATTTTAGCTATATGTTTGGTATTTCGGGTACGGCCTCGGGAATACCAAATATATATTGATTAGTTTGAGGGCATCCCTTATCGGGAAATTACCCCACCTGGTTTTATGTAGAGTATTCAGTAGTATGTTTTCATACGCTCAACTAGGTTGCTTACACGGTGTTTAGTGCGGGTCAAGGAGCGAGACCGGCTCGTGATTGTTCACACCACTTGCCTCCTTTCGGCCCATGGACCCATGCGAGGGTGCCGGCTTTGTTAGGTCGCACGGGCGTCGGGGCTCGTTGTGATGCGTACGCATGACTTCACGCGTGATTGTGTACAAGTACAACTACTTATACGGCTTTGTTCATGACGAGAATATGCTCTGTGAGAACTTGTGTGTTTTACCAATACCTAAGCGAGCATATCGTAGTCTTGGATTGTGGACCAGGGACCACTGCGTGATTGTTCACGCGCGCCGTCACGGCTGCGCTGATCCGCGGTAGAATTGCCCGGCTGTTACGATCGTATGGGCGCTGGGGCACCGTTGTGATCGCATATGCTTGACTTAATGATTGTATATGAGCGTTTATCTTATAGTTTATATTGTGATGTTATCAGGTGTCAGTACAAGGGCATTTGTTGATTCTGGGTTTCCGTATCATCTTTATTTTACAAGCACTTGGGTCAAAGTATTTTCTACATTCGAGCAGTGGCTTCTGCCCCGCGTTGGATACGGTAAGTATATTCGTACTTACCTTGTTTTTCTACAATATAATAGTCACGTTTTTAGAAATGGTTTTCAACCAATTGCTGATTTTGGCGAGGGGTTATTACTTCGAGAAAACAAAGGTTTTTACAAATGACTACCTTATTGGCCCCACTCCTTCCCCTTTTGTTTCTTGGCTCACCAGGGTTTAGTGGGCTGGAAGTACATCTACGTTGGCGGTGAGTAATGAAGGTTAAATTCCTTGGTATTGTATATACTTTGTGTATCCCGTACTCTGTCCACGATTCGCATTGTATAAATTCTTCCTTGATACATTTACGTGACACCTTTCTTGGTATTCTTTTTATTCAATTAGTAACATTTGCTCAAAATTATTTAACGTCGCTCTGGTGTCGGCGGCCTACTCGACTTTTGGGTGTCCGGTACATGGGTCGAGGATGTGTCGGTGGTATGGAAGCGAGGTTACTGCCGCTTTGTATGCCGCCCACATGCGTGCTACGTGCACATCGGTTGGTACCGAGACTTCAATTTCTTGAATACACTCTTGGGTTTGAGAAATTCTCCGAACTCACCTTTTGGTCATGTGTTTCAGCCTAACCAGTTTAATTCCTAAGTTCTTGTGTCCATCACCACCTCCGGCGTACCCGTAGCGTAGTTTTGGTCAACTTGCTTTGGAGCGACACTTGGGCGTTTTCTTTTGTCCGACTTAGTTAGAAATGCTTGCTAGGAGTGGGGAAACTAATTGATTGTCGTATTCATATTCTAGAATAATCGAGTTTATTTTTATCGTGATTTTGTCATCAAGTGCTTTCCCTTAGAAGGCGCTAGGCGTAGTTGTTGGCGGAAGCTTGTTTTGCAGTGTCATTTAATCTTGGTGGGCATAATTAAGTGAGACTTAGTTTCACAAATTCTTTTCCGCGGCGGTGTTCTACACCTTGTAAGCGATTTCTACCTTCGGGTGAGTTGAACATAGCTACGTTGTTTGGCCCGAGCGTGCCTTTTCAACTTCTTGTGGCCGTGGCGCTTGATCGCCGGAAATGCGTTAGCGCGTGCTCGGTGTTCAACAACTTAATGCTTAGAGCGTTTTCCTCCCATTTATTAAGTCACTTTCCATTTTCATCGGGAAATGGAGTGTCTAGTAATTCCTTGTACGGTACTTTCATACGTGGCGGCTACTTGATGACTTTCTTACGATGATGATAAATGGCATAGAACATTAAGTCGACTTTTCCTGCGGAAGCAATTAGTGCCTCTTACCTTTTACATTAGTTGGGACAATTTCCATCTTCGCCGATGTTAATCAATTGTGTGGAGTCCCCTTCACGGCCCATTTTGTTTAATTGAAGTGACTCAATTTTTCTTAAAGCGTTAAGAAGAACTTTTCGTATACGAGAGTCGACCTTCTTTCCACTCATGACTTTGTCATTGAGTGATCATCTTCCCCACATGTACATGTGCGGCTATCTTAACCATTGACGGTGAAAGTTTGGATTGCTTATCTACTAGTGTGATGAATTGACATCAACCGGTTTGACTCTAATTGCGGCGTATCCCGCACTTTGTCTTGTGCAGTTTGACTTATCGAATCTTTGTATTGACGTAAGCGAAGGGAAACAAACCCACCAAATGAGAACCAGGAAAAGCCAGAATGTTAGCCCTGACTTGAATTCCGTTAAAATTCACGTGAACCTCAGCTACGGCATGGCTTAAATGGCCTGGGATCAGCGTGCGGAATCTGCCTCTTTGGCCGCGATGGTTGGGTATGGAGGCGGAGTCGTGCTCGGTCTCAGAAAGAATCATCTTTGATAAGTTCGGCTCACGAATCATCCGGTGGTGGGTCGACTTCACATTAAGCTGTGGAGGTTGCTTCAGCGATGGATCCTATTTCCGTTCTTGGGTAGCTTCCCGCGATCTCTGTCCCGATTCTTTCATCGTTGTGACGCTTGTCATGTTGATGAGTGTACGAAAAGAAATTCAAGTCGCGTAATACGTGGACAATTGGGACCGCGAGCTAACCCGATGTCATGATCACGGTAAAAAAAAAAAAAAAAATCAACCTTTGAGTACATTGATCCGAGTAAGTTGAATGACAATGTTACATCGATAACTGCTTTGAATTAGGTACATTGCCAAGTAATGTCATTCCATGCTACGGAACCTTTCTCCCACAGTCGGATTTATTCTACTTTCGTATCCTGGTGGTGGGCTGGCGGTTCCCCCGGTGTGGGTATTGTTGACTCTTAGGCGAGTTCGTACTTTTACGGCCGGGGATACACTAGCGATTCGATCTTGTTTTCGGAAGCGTTAATCTCTCTTAAAGTTTACTTGAATCCAAATGGATCCAAGTACTACTACTAATTATTTCACCTTTATTTATTCAAACTACTCGACCATATTGTACTCCTGCGGGATTACGTTTGGAGATAAGCTATGCCGTGAAGGCAAGTTTATCTTGTTCCTTGGGGTTCTTGGGTGATCTTTCTTTGTTATCATCGCTAATCAGAAGTTTGCTTGCCAATCTCATTCCTACGAATGTCGTAGTTTCGACGTGATCTAGGAATGGATTATTACCCCAATTTCATGCGGTGTGGATTGTCGGCGGAGGTTGATCACCTTCTTGCCCTGGCATATCAAGCTAGCCAGCGTTGGCGGCGAAATCACAAAGAGAGAATCAACTTGTGGTGACTTTATTTCTGAGTCTGTATTCTTCTTTGAGTTAGGGCTTGTGATGATGTTATCACATTTTTAAGGCGTTGGAGGAAGGAAATTATTTTCGTGTTGGCGATGCATCGGTTGTCAATGAATATTCCCAGAGAAGTTTTACGGCGATGCTGCACAGGTTCTGCTTTGTTCAGTGAATTTCACCATCGATCTTTACAATTGTGATAAGTATCTCTTTCACACAGCTGCCTCACATCTTTGCAGCATACTGAGTTGTGTGAGTCAAAAGAAATTTACATACAAAACCTTTATGTCGATCCTTTCGATCTCGCGCTTCCTTGTGGAGCTACGGAGTGCTTTGTTTCGAGCAGTGACGTATTCCTAAGGCTACGCATCGATTTAGGCAATTTATTGAATTGGCAGAGCTAAAAACCGCTACTCGCCTAAGAATCGATGATCCTCTCAAACCAGCTATAAAGTGCACAATCTTTCTTCAAGATCGTCTGGTGATTGTTTGTGCAAGATCAAAAACGTTGTTGTTTACTTGACCAAGCTATCTGGACTCGTTGTGGGCCTTACGAGTTCTTTGTCATACCTTCGGGATGACAATCTTGATAACTTTCATGAATTTGTTGACTCGGCGTCTTGTGCTTTCGTACCTCGACAAGTTTGTGATAGTCTTAAGTTGACTTTCTGGCGTATTCAATTAAGGAGTAGATCATGCGAAGAGCCTTTGTCGCATGTTGATTTTGTTGAAGTTTAAGGAGTTTTCAAGCGTGCCAATTTTACTCTAATCATATGTCTTTCTTGGGACATGTGATTCCTGCTTCGAGACCTTCTTGCCGATCCTCGGTTAGTTTCTTCATCAGTAGGAGATGCAGGAGCGGCCCATGAATGGATCTAAGATTAAACTTTCTTGGCTTAGGTTTTCAAGCGTTTACGTGAAGGATTTCTCTCGTTACTGCACTCTCCTGAAGAACTTGCGGGGAAAATTCTACTAAATTCGTGTGGAAGCGGCGACCACGAGCAAATTTTCTTGACTACTCGAGGTTTAATTACAATTCTTGCTCTTGTGTGTAACTTTCTAAAAGACGGCGGTACCTCGTGACCTACGATCGTCCGCGAGCGGGTTGGAGTGCGTGCCTAATACAGCATGGATGGATGTCGCTCATGCCTTGAGACAAGCTGGCTTGCATGAGATGATTATCATACCCATGTTTAAAGCTGCAGTTGCCCGATATCTTTACTTGAAATTCTGGCGCGACATTTAATTGATTTTTGTTAAGTGAACTCGTTTTGAAGTTTTTTTAAAATGACTGAAAGCGCTTTTGGTGAAATTGTTTTTGAGTTCCAAAAGCACTTTAAGTGTTTTCTGCTAGAAACATTAGTTATATGCTTCTTGCAGGAAATATTTTAAGTGTTTTTTCAGTATTGACTTGCATTTTTATTAAGAATTAATTTCAATAGCACTTTTATAAAAAATGCTTTCAGTCATTTTAAAAACACTTTCATCAAACTATTTTTGTTACATCCCGTCCCGGGAATAATATTATTTTATTCCCGGAGGTGCAAAATGACGATTTTGCCCTTGGTTGACCTTTCGGTTGACTTTTTGCGTCGTAACTCGTACGACGCATTCGCTTGTATTTTCTTGACGTGCTCGTCGCTACGAACGCGTAGACGCGAGCCGTACGTCGTTTGGACTCCGAACGAATATTTTACGGGCGTTGATTTTTCGACGTTTCCCGTATTTCCAAATTTGGGCTGTTTTGAATTATTGGGCTGGGACCCATTTGGCAGCAGGCCACATGGCCTATCCCTGAAATTGGGGGATTTGGTCTGGGTCTTTGACCCGTGGCTTCCTCCCCCTCTCCTTCTTCTTCCTCTCCTTCTTCTTTGCAGAAGACCAAAAAAAACCAAAACCAAAGCTCCACCATTTTTTTTGCTCTGCACACCCCGAGACCTCACCACCTGCAAACTCAAACCCAGGCGAGTTTTTTTGAACCCAGGAACCTCGATCATTGATGAACCCAGAATCTGGGAAATTGATCAAGGCACCCAAATTTTCCGACGAGGCTTTCCTCGGCCAATCCCGATCGTCCCGACCTCGATTCGACTCGAGGATGACAGATTGGAACTCCTTGGAGCCCTAGGAATCGAACCCTGGCCCTGCTTGTGACAGGAACGTCGAGTTCATCGACATTCAACTTTGGCCGAGAACTTTGGAGCCCATTTCCGGCCAACTCCGACCGAGTTTGGACCCCAAACTGGTAAAACTCGAATCCCCTTGTCTCCAGCTTCATTTTGGCTTTTGAATCGTTGAATTTGGTTGAGAAATGGAGGTTTTAGGACGAATTGAAGTTTCCGGCCAAAGAAACCCAGATTCCGGCGACGGCGACGGCGACCGGCGGCGGCGCCGGCGATCGGAGTGAGGTTGAAGACGACCGGCGCTGACGTCAGCGATGACGTCAGCAAACAGGGTCGAACCGGCCTGGCTGACGTCAGCGAACCGGCTCAGACCGGCGCTGACCGGCTCGGCTGAGCCGCGAGTGGAGCCGCGCGTGAGCCGCGCGTGAGCGCGCGTGAGTGAGCCGTTGGAGCCGCGCGTGAGCCGCGCGTGGAGCCGCGGCTTGGCGCGTTTGAGCCGCGCGTGAGGGCGCGTGGGAGGTCCAAATTCAATTCTGTTTTCACGGGTCGACTCGTGACGACGTGTACTACCTCGGGATAGTATGCATGTTAATTTTTGAGGTGTTTTGGACCTCCAAATTGAGAAAAACAAGGGATAGGTTTAATTAATTAATTAATTTGTTACCTTTATGAGTTTAATCATTATACCGGTGATATCTCATATAGGTTAGGCCAAATGGCAGCGTGTGGCGACGTGTGCTACGGCACACGGCGGCCCACGGCGGCGGTTTTGGGGTTTCCGACCCCGAAACTCCGTTTTCGGGTTTCCGAACGCCGTTTTCTTCGTATTTTCAATTACGTTATTAATCTTGGGTGTTCCAAAATAGGTTTGGCGACCCTTGGCGCTCGGAGGACGTACGTTTGGACTTCCCGGCTTCGGTATTTGTGAGTGGGCCATTTCCCTATATTATTTAAATGTGATTTATGTTTGGGAAATTATATATTTGACTATGCCTACATATTATTGTGGTTTTTAAATGGTTTTAAATGGATATTTATTCTCGTAGTATTGGTAGACCTCGTACTTGTGGTTTTTACTTGGTTTACTAGTTAGCTCGGTAATCTGTTGGGCTTTGGAAATTAGTGGACTTTGGGCCTCTAATTCCATTTGGGAATTTCACCATATTTTGGTGAAATTCCGTATTGATTCTATACGCGTATTGCTAGTATCGAACCGGCACTATTTTAGGGAATTTAGGGAATTAAGTATTTTAATTCTCTACTAGTACCTATTTACGATTATGGGTTTTTATACTCGTTTGACGGGCCTTGGGCCGTATTTAGGCGAACCTTAGATATGGTAAACTCCTACCGTATTTTGGGTTCACCTAGTTTGCCATTAAGTTAGTATTACTATACCTTGGTACCCATGTGGCGTATTCTTGGTATTTCACGTATTTTAGCTATATGTTTGGTATTTCGGGTACGGCCTCGGGAATACCAAATATATATTGATTAGTTTGAGGGCATCCCTTATCGGGAAATTACCCCACCTGGTTTTATGTAGAGTATTCAGTAGTATGTTTTCATACGCTCAACTAGGTTGCTTACACGGTGTTTAG